>JANTOQ010492569.1:0-11247 GCA_027564595.1 Bythotiara depressa | reverse complement strand
AAAAAAAGTGTTAACCAATCAAATGCTTAGTTTTGATACGATCCGTGTCGATACGCGTATAATTTTTTTAAGTGGAAGGAAATCCGGCTTTAGTTGATAGAGTTTGTCGAGTAGAGTTTCATAGTTGACTGTATCAAAAGCTTTCGAGTATTCTGCAGCTAACACCAGGGTAACTTCACCCTTGCTCATAGCCTTGACAATGTCATCTTGTAACTTTAACAATAGAGTGATACATTCGAAATCCTGACTGATGATCTGTATATATACATGATTGGTTTCAATAAAATCACATAGCTGTTTAAGCATAACCTTCTCGAATATCTTAGATAAAATCGGAAGTACCGATATCGGTCGGAATTCATCAGGTTGTATTGCTGTTGGAACTTTTGGTATAGGTGAAATACATGCAATTTTCCATTGACTGGGGAAACTATTACGGTCGATGCAATTGTTTATTATATGTGATAGCGGTGATGCTATAAATTCTACAACAGTTTTGATAAACTTAACGGAGATATTATCGTATCCGGCCGAGCAGTCATTTCGTAAATTTCGAAGGTGCTTTAATACTTCTCTCATGAGTAGTGTGCGTCATATGGAATAAGTGTTCAGTATCATGCATGTTGTTATATACATATATATATATACATATGCATCAGAAGCTAAACCCTCTTGAAGCAAGAACCTTTATATGTCGACTATCTCGTTAAAATACGCACGTGTAGTTGGAATATACTTAATAAGAAATTTAATAAGAAAACATGAAATCAACAAGGAGAGCACTCCAGGGTATACCACGATGATACATTAACCATATATGGTCATTTAATTTGCAAAAGCTACTCATTCGCCATCGATAAATTTAAAGCGGTGTTTCATGCTTCAAGAGAGTATTTATGAGCTTCTGAATACATACATATACACATGTAATGTTAGAACACATAATATGTATATATCAAAATCCTTGTACTTGTTATGACTGACTGTTGTTATATTTTTAAATTATTCAATAAATTTCACTCACATTAAATATTCATAACAAATAGATTTTCATTTTCCAACTTACATTTTAAAACACTAAGAATCTTGATTTGTGATTGCAATATTTCATGCTTGAAGTATATTGCAAGTATTATAACCACAGAGCATATCTATTAGATCTTAGATAGACCTCAGAAGAAGAAGAAGGAGGCATTTTACAGGATTAAAAACAATATTTTTACATGCTTGACGTACAAGCAGAAACACACAGAAAATTAAAAAACACTTTAATATTTTGTTGATAAAAGGATACCAAAGCTCATCAAAAATACATGTGTGTAATTACAAAAATATTATAACAATTGAATTGAATATCATTAAGAGGAATACAATATTGTGATGCGGTAACTTTAAAAAAATAATATTCGTATTTTTATACAAAAAAGATAAGAGTTTTCAATTCAACTAAACAGTCTTGACATACTACTCAATAATCCAGTACTGATCCAACAATACAAGACATTATCTACAGAGCCAACAGTGAATTGTTTTGTACTGATCCAACAATAGAAGACATTAGCTACACAGCCAACAGTGAATTGTTTTACAAATAGATATATGAATATGTCCATATGGGCAGTTTTCAGGCTCTGCCTGTAAATAAAGTTGCTTTCTTACTTGTGTTTTTTTTTAAGAACGCAAAAAGCAAGTTCATTAATTTTCAGGTTACTTGGTTAATAACCAGGTTATTTACATTGCAAATGCTAACGACTAGATGTTATTTTGTGGCATTGCAAACTTCAAATCTTTTATATATATCTAGCAATACAGTTACATAAACATGTCAAGTAAATTTTGACTAATTATCAAACATAACAGCATCACATTTACATATTCCCTATCTATGAAAAAGCTCCTTAGAACTATGGAGTACTTGAAAAACGTTTTTGATTTGGTTCTGCTTGATTACCACATGTTATCTCGGTAGAACAAAGAGCTGATACAATTGTCTGCCTTGCTGATCTTTATCTCTTCTGTGCAGTATTTGCTTCCATTACAAAATAATTAAAACCACTAATTACAACACAGTGGGTTGGGACAGCCAATGCTACTGATAAAGAAACACGTCTTTAAAAAAAAATTATTTTTAAATTATATGTTGTAATGATGAATAAATTCTATATATAAACTGTAGCATTTCACATCTTTGTGCAGTGCAGAATAAAATGTGTGATAACAACTGCATTTACTTGAAGTTCTTACAGTTGGATGTAGAAACTAAATCTTCAATCTTTTCCAAAAAAGGTTGTGGTAAAAGTTTTTTTAACCACTGCCATCCAATCTAATTAACACTGAGAAGAAAAACTCCAATAAATAACATCATGGAAGAAAAAACTCAAACTTACAGCAGATTTCAAATATCATCCAAAAAGTAAGTAGATATTGTAGAGAAGCAGATCAGCCATTCCACTTAACCAGGGATTGAAATAACGGTCTGTGATCGGTGAAAACCGATGGTAAATGAAAATCACCAATGGGATGACCTTTCAATTCAAAATATAGACATGGCAATAGAAATTTTCAAAATTATGTAATCATCTCCCTCAGGTAAAATTATAGACCCTGGAAATGGCATTTCCATGTATCTAATGAGCAAATTCTGAAACAGCATCCCCCACAGCTGAAATGCTCGGCCCCTTCGTGGAGTCACACATCGCACTTCCTGCAACGTACTTCACAAAAAATCACTGGCGACAGAAAAAATCCCTATTTCGATCCCTGTTAACACAGTCATATAACATCACTTGAAAACTAGACGGTCTATAAGAAACCATACCAGTAAAGATTTGAACAATAGTCTTTGGTTTGCAAAATTCATACCTGTCATTCAACCGACTTTCAGCTAAAACAGTGATGGAGAAAGGGACAAAAATGTGATGGAGATAATGTCATAACTTCAAACAGTGCTAAAAGTTGTTTCCATCTCTTTAAATTATTATTATGTATGCATGTATGTGGTGAGCGGGGAACTTACTTGAGACTGCAATTTATCTTCAAAATCTTGTTGCATTTTTTGCTTTTCCAGATGCCACTGTGATTGCTGTTTACGTAGCTGATCTCGCTCTTGTTTTGTTTTTTGGAAACGACTATTGAGATCATAAATCTCATTTTTGTACGATGTCAAGGCTGCCAGGTGTATCTATAAAAGGAGCACACAATGTCAAAAATAGTGTGATGCAAACAAATTATTTTCGACACACAGGTTTCTACAACAAATGTAATACTTGGCGCTTGATACTTTGAGAGATATATGTGTCCTTTGTAATATAAAGTAACAAGGTGGTGTTTTTTTAAGGCAGGTTGCACTCGTGTCCTTTGATATGAGAATAAACCTTGGAACTGGTGGTTAATCTCCAATGCATATTCCTGTCAATGTCTATGCATTCATGACACAACTTCATCAGTATATATGTATACTTACTTTACCCAAAGGCCAAGAAGAAGCATATACATGATCATCCATATTGAACTCCACAGGCTTCCTATAAACTCCAGCGTATAGTGGTATCTGTTTAAATAATATTGGAGCCCAGTGGTTTCAAGATAAAATGACAGATTTAAGATTACAAATTGTTTGAGTACCCACAAACCTTAGCAATTGTTTGAGTACCCACAAACCTTAACAATTACTTATCTTATATATTAAAAGCTATATTTAAACAATAACTACTTTAATTCAATTAATCCTATATATATACATCTTTATATTTGTTTAGAGCTCCCATTGATAATTACAATAAACATTCACCAACATTGAATAGATAATTAATAATTAAGGAGGTGCATAATTCACACATGGATCACTGACAAATAAGAAAAACAAATTAGTTTAGAAACATGGAATACCTCTGGATATTTATGTAACCAAATGAAATGGCAAGGACATATAAGAAAATTGAACCAAGAAGATCAAGTCTGGAGTAACATAAATCTGATCAACTTTAAAAGATCAAGTTCAAAGGATATAATTAAAAATTCAGGAACCATTGAATCAATAGCTGTGGTTACACAACTAAATCAAACTTCTCAACTTTGATTTAGATAGATACACTTTTACTATAAAGACATGTCTGTCTATGCTAAGTTGTTGTAAACAAGATGTACTACCATGGTGATACTAGTTCGTTAAATTATGCATGGTGGAATTAGTTAAGAATTTGGTAGAAAAATTGATATCAACTATAAGAATATGCAGTATCAATTGATAATACATTAAACCTAGTTATTTTTAACAATTTGTTATCAATCTACAAAAGTTTCTTTCACATTTAAATTTATTTATAAGTTTCTGATATATATGCACATATAAAAGACTTCTACTTCAACAAAATACTTCTCCTTCACAGCTAATGAAACTTAAATTTGGATTTCTGGTCAGTTTTGTATTGCATCATAAAAATCATTTGCTATTGTTCTTGTTTCAATAATCCATGGATGCAAGCAATAAAAATTGGAGTGTCGGCCAGGGATTACGTATGTGATTTCGTTTAAGCAGCTGGTGAAATTCTGATTAAAATTTTTGATTAACACGAATTTGAGTCCAACCAGCGGCACATTGCTTTCTCAAGCCACTACACTACTCCAAAGTCAACTCAGCTTTCTATCCTTCCAATGTCGGTAAATGAGTACCAAACATAGTTTGGGAAATAATAAAACACATAGCAGGAGGGAAGAAAAACCACTATGTAATGTGGAGCCTTACGCATAAAATTATTATTATTGTTGTTGTTGTTATTCTTATTCTTATAATTAAATATGTTTCAACTTTAAAATATATGCATGCAGTCATAGAAAATTGAATTGTCTGATGGTCCTAAAATCAATGATTAATTTAATTCTATAGAAATGAGACATAATAATTACCAAAGTAATATTTGGAAAACTACAACATTAATGATAATATTGATAGCTAATGAAATTAAATAATTATTTTTACTCTAATAAATCAGAGCAAATGAAAAATGATTGTTTTATATAATGCTTTTTGCTGGACTGCCTTGAATAATCCAAGAGCAATGTGAAAGCTATGTCATCAATAATTTATGTTAGGATTATTTTGATATGTTAAAAAACAAAGTTAACAAATAAATAATATAACAGGATTAATCACAAACAAACATAATTAGGATGAGGGTACAATAAACGTGCGTATTTAATTTAATAACTGTGACGATTAGTGAAGAGATTAGTGTTTCTCTGTGCAGTTAAGAAGCACATAATCAACAACAACTTCATATATGAGTTGTTGGTCTGGTTGTGTAGAGTGTGGTGGAGTTGTCTGGTTGAGTGGAGTGGGATAGAGTGGGGTTGTCTGGTTGTGTGTAGTGGGATTATCTGGTTGAGTGGAGTGAATTCTTTAGCTTAGATGGTTGCTTTTAAATACAATCAGAACTTCGCTTGCAGGAAGACCATCTTTATAATATAGCCACTAAAACATTTATGCTGGATACAAATATACTGATTATGACTTCCTAAAATAAAGTGTTGTTTGACTAAAACATTCAACCAAATTTAACCAGACTTTTCTATTAGATGTAATCACACAATTTTAATGAATCATATTTTCAAATATTAAACTCACCCTTTTTGATAACTCTAAATAATCAGGACCAGATGTTGCTTCTCTGGCAGACTGCAGATCTTCCAGTCCAGATATTCTTGTGGGATCTTCTGAATAGTGTAATGCTGACATATTTGATAGTACATTTTTCTCCCCAGGTTGTGGACCTATTATTTTTAATGCTTCCAAATGTTGTAATGTTTTCTGATCAAGATAATCTTCTATACCACCTCCACTCTGCCTGTGTGAATTCACATGTGAATTCAATGTCCATGTAGCTGCAATTTGCTTGATCCTTTCACCACTAACTTCTAATTCTGCTTCTAAGTCAGAGTGTCTCTGATAACTTCGTTGGCTTTTTGAGGGTGGGTCTGAAAGTTATAAATAAGTTATTTTTCAAAATCGTACCTTACACAGTTCTATTCCTTAAATTTTGCTAAACATGAAGCAAAGAAAGAAAGAAGAATATAAATATTAGATTGTCTATTTTCACTCTTGCAGTGAACAAGGGTCTACTATAAAAGAAAATTAACCAAATTCAAGTTAATTATGCTACATTTAAAGTTTTTATCACCACACTATGAATTCACAGACATCTTTTAATGAACTATATTGTGGCTCAGGGTATTGTAATTTCTTATCTGAAACACACATCTAACAGACAGAAACTCATTTAAAATAATTTGTATATTCTGGAAAGCTTTTTTTAAATGGCTGAAGGTGTGTTGTAACTTTTTGATGGCTGAAGCTTTCTAAAATATAAAAATTATTTTAAATGAGTTTCTGTTTTATTAACGCTTATTGTGAAAATAATTTTCATCTTGAGCAGCTCCTTACTTTTACTGCAATTGTACTGCAGTTCTTTACAGAAAATCAGGTGGCTTGAAAACAAAAATGTTTGAACACCCTAAGCCAATCAGAAACAATAAAGCAACGTCACATGACAAAATGTGTGCAATAAAAATACTGCTATATTTGGAAGGACTTTAGATACACAGTAAACATAGAGGAATGCATAGAAAACTATTGTTTTTGAAAAATTAAAGATATGAAAGGAATGTTGAATCAGACATATATAAAAAAATCAGTCATACTTCCTCAAAGAAGCAGTCCTAAGAGTTTAATTACATATTTGACCTGCACACAATTTAGCTTTATTGTAAGAAACAACATAAGATGGAAGTTTAAATAAATATATAACACACTAGTTAGAAAATTCAGTTCTACATATATTTTGATGCAAAATATTCCCAAGAAAATATTAATTCTATGTCAGTCAATTCTTGTTTTCATTGAACACAAATAAAGTGAGCAATAAGTATTAGAGATGGTGAGTAAAGGATTTATTTGTTTACAAATGAATCTTCTACATTTTGTCAGTATTTGACGTAATATCTAAGTAGTTTGACCAGCTCCCATACTACAAACTACAAAACTTGGTGTATAAACCAACAAGCTCTGTTTTCAAACATTTTCTGCTACAATTCTGCATATAGTATACTGACACAAGGCACCAAAATAATCTAAATGAGTTCCACAAGTAATGAAATAGTGTCTGTGTACATTAAGAATCACTCAGTATACTTTTTCAGATTGACTATTGACTTAAAAGACTTTAGGATATTTGATACTTTGGAACTAAAGTAACCACAATCCTACAGCATGGTTGCAAAGGGAGGGTGTGTCTCGCTTGCCTCAGAATGTGATGAAATGGGACTTTGAAAGGTCTTGAAATGGAAAAACCAACAAAATAAGAACACTTTCGGTTGTTTTTGATGAAAATACACTAGCAAGTGTGACTCTACCAATTTTCTGTCTACACCTATCCCCAATCTGGTTTTATGAATGCCCTATCAAATAGGGAGGGAACATGAAATGGATCTAAAACTGCAAAAGACTCAAATACTTTGTGCAGGATTGTAGATTGGTTTATATAAGAAAAAAACATTTCTATCAAAATGAAATACCTTTTCTATTGTCTTCCTTCTTGCATCTGCTTTTCTCTGTGGCCATTTGCACAGCAGGCGCTTGTGTATCTGAATCGGTAAAATATTCCGGAGAAGAATCAGAACTTGACTGATTTAAATCTCCAAACAAAGCTGTACTGTTTTCACAAAATTGACGGTATGATATTTTTCCTGTATCCCTTGCTCCAAATTGCTCCAATATTTCTGATATATTTCCCTCTAAACCAATCTGTTTGCGAACTTCCTCCAAGTCCCACCTGAAAGTCAATTACACAACAAATTATACATCATTACTACTATACAAAAGTAATAACACTTTAAATATTAATTACAAGTTTAATTGATGACAGTCTACAGGGCATCTTGTTGAAACCACACACATGATAATTAAAGTACCTTTCGAGAATACTTGTAATTAATTTTACATACCAACAATTCCTGCAGTTAAGCCACATGAAAGACTATATTTCAAAGCAGTATTATTTCTCAAATCTTAGGGTGACATTTATCAACTCATACCAATATAAAACATAACATAAAAGCAGATTATGTTTTAAGAGCAAGTAACATAAACTAGGTCCTATTTCAAGTGATACAACACTTCCTGCTCATCTAAATTCAACATTATTTTAAATGACAATAGCAGATTAAATATATGTGTTTAAAACTATGATCAAAAGATGACACATACACAACTAAAATGATTGAAGAAATTATCAGCTTCATATAAACAAGGACATGAAACACCAATATCTTCCATGTAAGAACATGAAATATTTTGTAATATAAAAAAATTCAATTACTCATGTTTTCAAAATAATTACCGAATATTATAATGACTTGGAAATGAAAGATTTTTTTTAACTAAAACAATAAAAAGTTACTTACACTCTCACCTTCTTCTGTTCCCCATGTTAAAACTAATAAATTATAATTTTTCAAATATAATGTTTTGGTACAGAACAATGTAGTGTTAGTGTTCATTGGTGAAGTACATAGCTTTAATTTATTTTAACTATATAAACATCTTTCTGCCTAACACACTTCTATGTTCTCAAGATTTCTATAAAACATCATGTTCTTTTTTATTGTTATCACAACTTTATTTATTAGCAATTAGAATATATGCAATAAAGCTTTGTTTTCTTTCTTTTATTGTTTATTTTTGTATAGAACAACAGACTTCAGCACCATGCACTAAAAATATTATTTAAAAGATCCAAAAATTGTAGGTGAACAAAGGACAGGAAGAAAACATTGAAAAGTGTGAAAATATTTTCCAGTTGTTCTTGTTACTTGGGGGAGGAGGTCTTTATATTACCATAAAACTTATATAATCCAATACTCCACCTTCCAACTCTCTACTTTAATTTTTTGTACTTGAATTTATAAGTATTTTCTTTAAAAACAACTAAATAAATAAAGAAGAAAAATTAAAGTACTTATACATATAAAGAAGTTAAACCACAAATCAACTTTAGATTTTGTTAATCTGCCGTAAATCTAGAGATAAATGTCTATTATTATTTGTGGAGGAAAATTCATCAAAATTCAGATTATTTTTGAGATGATAAATCATGAAACTTATTTTTAAGGCTGTACAAACAATTATGTGAAAAATTTACCTAATTAAATCAAATCAATTCCAAGATGTAAAATGTTAAAGTGAAATGTAGATAAATAAATAACAGTAATTAAAAAATATCCATAACATTCACAATCAAAACAATCATACAACCTGGTATATTAACCTCGTTACTTGGTTACAGTAATCAAAATAATCACACAATGCTGGTTGTTTGATTTGACCTACGTAATACCAATTCTACTATACTTTAATTTCCTGTCTCTGAGAAATTAATCAGCACTAGCATGACGTATTCCTCCCTGGAGGAGGGATTTGACTTATGACAAATTCAGTTTCAGGGGGGGGGGGGGGGGGAAATTTTTATGAGGGCAAGTATAAATAGTTTGTTTTTACTTTGTCTTTTTATATAATATATAAGAATATTTTATTTAAACATTAGATATTGGAGTCCAGGAAATTATGTTATAAACGCTGATGATACAGAAACCTTGGGTAGAGGGGAGAAATCTAAAAGCAAAGTATACTGCCAATGGGGAAACTTTTTTGGAGGAGGGAAGTGACCCTTGGAAGACAGCATCACTAGTATTTTCATGTTTTTATTTCACTAGTTAATATATATAATATATATATATGTCCAGTGTCTAATCTAGAATCACAAAGCATGATCAGCTAGAAGAGAAAAAGGGAATTTTTGTGGTCACACTTCCTGAATATATGCATCAAATTTAAACATTTTTCCTTATAATTTAAGAGGGGCAGTGTCAGATGGTCGGATCCATTTTAGGGCTAGATTAGGGCCTGATGTCTATGTAAACATGCCTGTGATAAATTAGAAGCAAGATGATTACACGCAGCATTTATAGCCATAGCCAATGAACACTGACAAAGACACAAACTAAAGACTTCAAAGCCACTAAAGATAAGTTTGCTTGGGTGGAAGCCATGATGAATGACAGTTGCAGGAAATTGAGAATGAGTGTTAATAAAAACTGTATATTTATCAACTAATTACAGGGAATGGAATAACGGCTGGACACCGGACATTTCTGTATCGATAGTCATTTTGTCCGGCTGCTCAAAGTAAAATATTAAATATTAAATATTTTACTTGTAAAATATTATATATTAGTACTTGAATAATCATAGCTAAAATGCTCTATGGACAGAGTGGGAGATTAGTATGGAAAATTACAAAATGACTATTTCTGCTTACTCTTGTGAAAGTCGAACTGCTGTGTTTATGCAACAGAGCAAGAATAAACTTCTCATATGTGGCACATGGCCTTACTTGAGGAGATTTATTTTGTCATGAGGTAGATTATTATTTTACTGATAATTATGAAAATACACCAGGAGATGCCGTTTCCTGCGATCTAGAGCTAAACAAACTTTTAATTTTTTTTTAGATGTCAATAAAAATGTTTAGCCATTAATATTTACCTTATTCCAGCCCATGAATGAATGGACTAATAATTTGCAGAACACCATTCAATAAGTGAAGTTGTATATATTTTACACAATCCAAATAACTTTATGATTTTGTTATCAGATCAAACTCTCTGGGGCTAATCCAGAGCAAAGTATATATGTTGATATACTGATTTTGGGCTTATCTGGGCATGCCCAGGCATGTAAAAGTAAAAACATGTGGAAAAGTGACTCAATTATTTATATATACATTTATAAAACATATAAAACATAAATATAATCCAACATACTTTGACAAAAACTATAAATGAAGGAGGTTATATTCTATTTAATTTGGGCACCCAAAACAGCAAATTATCTATTATTAAATTAGCCCCAACAGAGATATTTCTCATTTTCATTTGCTGTACTGTACTCCTGAATTGTTATATTTCTGGTTATAGATTTGTATTAAATCAGGTATATATATACAGTGTTATTATTGGCCTTGTGCTGTATTGTTGATATAAAATAATAAATGAGAAAGGCGATATGGATTGACATTTTGAAAGTAACAGGGGCTAATACAGGATTTGAATTTGGGCAGCACTAGCTACCCCCAGTGGGGTCCAGGGGAAAAGCCACTGATATTATTTTTATCTTTGGTGTCTTAGAAGTGCAAA
>JANTOQ010492458.1:0-11249 GCA_027564595.1 Bythotiara depressa | reverse complement strand
ACAGTAAAAGTAAAAACATGACGGAGAAAAGCTATAGCTGGACTGAGGAGTTAGACGCGTTAGTTAGTTATTGAGCCCCCCCCCCAGTACTAACAGGGTTAAACATTGCTTGATTTTCACTATAAGTGTTGTGTGTGTGTATAAGTGCATAAATGTTGGAGTTCTTCAGCAGCAAACTTAGTAAAAGTTGATAAGTCCCCCAGATCTTTCATAAAATTATTTAGGGTCACTATTTTGAGGTGTACCCATGTATTAAGTGTCACAATATCACTATGAACTTCACATTACAATACTGACTCTTGGTAACCTATCAATGTACAAGTTTCTTCACTTTTTGTCAAGTAATGGCAAATTTTACATCATATCAAACATATGTAACTGAAAATAGTGCCATACTCCATAAAACTCCATAATCCTATGATGCCTGGTATCCCCCTGAAATTATTCAAATCTATATTAATTTCTTTGCTGTTTTGCTTTTTCCAGGGGTGTTGCTAATTGGAAATAAAAGGAAAGTTAAATTGTTAAAAGTCCCCCTGATCTTTCATAAAATTATAAGGGTTACTATTAGGAAATATAAATAGGCAAGGGGTGTAGTCAGGCATTTTAGGGTTAATATTAGATGACTATGTGAGCCAAGTAATGTTACATAACATCTTCACAAAATGTTTTAAAATTTAACACACATTTTGAAATTATGTATATATATCACATTACATTACAAATATATATATACATATTACAAAAAACAAAATGTTTTGAATGCCAAAAAAAGTTATTTAGTGGATGATCTTCTTAATTTTAGAACAAATTAAAAAACATTTACATAAGTTTCTGAAACAGTATGCCAAAAAAATCATAATAAAATGAAACTTACTGTAACGATATGACTTTTGTACTTGCTGCTGCTGGCACTTTCTGAACACTCATTTGGTGGCATATGTCCACCACCATGAGAATATAAATCTGGTGATTCTTTTTTGCGACAACCTTTATAACAAATTGTATATCAACAAACAAAATGTGCTATGACATATTAAACTTATGTAACTAACTCATAGTACATATACATTGCAGCTGTTGCATTTTGTTATTTTGCTAGTTCTACAAGATTTTTGAAGAAAACAATTATCACACCCACTATGAAAACTAACCACATAAACAATACAAAGTTATATAAATTACTGCCAGCTAACTGATTATACAAGTTTTACATAAGTAGCAGTAAATTTGAGACAACGTTTTCTTTAGTTATAATAAAATCTTAGCTTTTAGATTTTTAATTTCCTTTTCTATTGAGAAACATGTAATCGACAAGGTAAACAAGCTTAATTACATACCCTGACAACTGCAGTTCGCATCTGCCTGTGTACTATTATGATAACTTCTTGAACGGCTTTGCAGATCTTTCTCATTCCTCAGTGAATATTCTTGAAGTCTCTGTTCATATCGAGGATAACCTGAAGACATGGATACCATGTCTGCTCCTGGATAGCTGCCTGGTCTGCCACTACTTTCATGGTGTGAATTCCGTTCTGTTCTTCGATAGGATGTTTCCGAATTTATACGATCGTGATGATCTATACCTGAATTTGTTAACTCAGTTCTGTTATCAGAATTATAGGAATATGGTTCACTTCTTAATACTACTGTTACTGTGTTACTACCATCTGAATTGTTGAGTTTTTCACTTTGTTGTTGGGGTATCAATTCATACCGAAAGTCAGAATTTCTTGGGTTAGTGTTATTGTGAGCAAAGGTATTTTCCCTACTGAGATTGCTAGGGCTCTCCAGCAAGGTACTATTATTTCGAGATAAAGACTCCCTTGTGTCGTGTTGTGATGATCTGAATGCAGAGCTTGTTACTGCGTAGGAGAGTTCTGTGTTCAGATTACTCTGTTCACTGGGTGAGTTATTTACATTTGGAAACGTTGGTTTTCCTTGAAGAGAGGAAGATTCGTATCTAGTCTGTTGTGCATCTTGACATCGACTAAAGTCAGACTCGACTGACAAATGTTCTTCATGTTTTTTATTATTACTACTTGGGAAAACGTCATTTTCATTCGACGTCGGACAATATGGAAAATCGAGTTGATCTCTTGTCTTCAGTTCATCATTGTACGTGTCTCCAAGTGTGTGCGGTAATGTGTTGAGTACTGTTTGCATACTTGTTGGCTGCATGACAAGCTGTGCACACACTCAAACAAGTCTAAAAACAAAATATATAAAAAATCACTACTGCACATGTCAGAGCACATTCTAGCATGAAAGCACATGGGTTCACTTTGTCTAATAAAGGGCATTTTTAACCCTAAAACCATAAAAAGGGCACATTTTCTTTCAGATCCTCCTAATTGAGGGTATATTTGAACTGTTTAGTACATTCAAAAAGGACAAGGACAATGACAAGGACATTGAGGTTTGCTATTATTGCACCCAAAAAGGTGTTAGAATATTTATGCCCTGTATATGTAGTAAAAATATTACAACAAGAATATCATTTTCTTACTATCAGTCAACACAAAAACAAAACAATACTCCTTTCTATCAACAAATAAATAACTTACTCCAATGTGTTTCTTTTACAATGGAATAATTTTTTTAATTACTAAAACAAGCCTAAGACTTGACAGAGACACATGAGAACTATTTACAATAAAACATATAACCATCACAATAACAACCCAGGGCTTCTTTACACTTACAGAAGCCCTGGATACAAAGTTATCACCAGATGTGTAAGACATTACCTTACAACCAGATTTAAAAGAGAATATATAACATAAATTATTGCGATGATACTGTAACATCCAAGGGCACACCCAACAGTTGCATTCTTTCGGTTGATGAATTACCAATACATAGATTTAGAGTGTCACTTTGTAAATATTGATATGTTTAGCAAATGAAACTGGGGCATAGCAACCACAAATATTTACTGCAAGAAATGCTAAATATTAGCTTCTGATTTTTAAAAATGTTGGAGAGAGCTATCAAAAGAATTGCTGAGTTTTTAGGCTAAATTGGCACCATAGCCCTTTTCCCAATCTTTATGGGATATGTTTCAGTCTGGTCCAGATTATCGATCAGATGGGTTTTTTTGGGGGGTTTTGGTAAAGTACTTTTGGTAGTCTAAAAAAGTAAAAAAAGCCATGTAACCATAATGGCGGCTGTTGTAGCAAAAATGTCAAAAGTAAGTTATTACTAAAAAATAATGTAGGGTTTTTAGTAACTATTTTCTCAGAAACCACTTAATTGCAGACTAAAAGCCCTTCCCTTTTAATAAAAGGAAAAATCAGATTAATGCCATTATAAATACCAGATACCAGGCCACTTTCTAAAGCACCCTGTTGATATTTCATATGAGGACATTCCACTAAAAAAATATAAATTATTTGTTTAACCAGATGAAAATACAGGGGATATTTCAGGCATGCTGCCTTCATTTATATTTAAATTCTTTCTAATTCAAGTATTGGTAAATTTAAAAGTATTGTTTCTCATTAGAAACCAGTTAGAGAATAGTCAACAACACCACAATGCAAGAATATCACAATTAACTATTAAGAAAAGTAGTTTTTCTCCACATGAAATAATCATCTTATTGATACACCACAGCAAGTATTCCTTTTATGACAGATTGGTCATTTTCTTATGGTATTATGAAAACATCGACATTGTTCTAGGTGACTTAAAAAACATCAATGCTCTGTCTGAAAAATAATATTCATTATTAGGTATAGCAGAGCATATTCTAGGAATGTGAGGTATGCCTTCGTGAAGGAGATAAAAGGGCACATTCTTTGTAAAAAAGCAGCATTACCCCATATGCCTCCAAATTCTCCTCAGTTTTGGAACTTTTAGATGGTTTTAAAATGGTCACCTTTTTAGACACAAGGGCATTGCATTCGATAGTCGAAGGCAAAAAATGTCTAGAACATGCCCCGTATTATAACACCTTTTTGTGCGTGATAATTGAGCGCAGTGGATGATAATAGCACGCAATGCCTTTTTTGATATTGAAAAGTTCAAATATACCCTTAATTAGGTGCGTACTTTTTATGGTTTTAGGGGATAAATATACAAATTGTGAATTTGCCGACTAATCTATTAAGGATCTCTTATCGATCAAATATATATTAAAGACAGATTTAAAGTTACTGTGAAAGTCTATACTTTCTGATCATGAAGCTGTATAAGATACATAAATTAAATAAAATTGGACAATTATGATGGCAATTATGATGCTCAAAATTGGGCTTGAAATTTGTCACTCATTTTCAATATTTACTAAGCTAAAACATTTACTCTGACATACATGGTTTTTTTTTAATAAATCACATATTATATACTGATGAAGGTCACAATAAATTTACCCTATGTATGTTTAGCATTAAACTGCTGTGATGCAATATGTTCAGAGACTATATCATATGAGGAGTACTGTAAGCTAATCATGTGAAAAGCACTTTTAAAGTCACTGGAGTTTTGGAGGATCAAATGATGACTTTAAAGTGCCTTTTTCAGTAACACATGAATAGAGGCTAATCGATGTCAGCATCTGACATCATAATGAACATACCCCTGGTACAGTGCAACCTCCACCACGCTTTTATTTTCACATAGAAGACAGTGGAAGAAACTTTTTTGCCACCTTATCATCTATTATTAGTACATGTGGAAAACGTTATAAAAACTGTATATACTTACACAGAAAATTTATTAGAATTTCAACCTTTTTATTCTGAAAATCTCTGTAGAAAAAGACAGCTATGTGTTTAGTTTGGAGCAAAATGGAAAGGTATGTAAACACAAAAACAAGGCTACCATAGGGCAAAAATAGGAAAGGAAAAAGTAACCAACAAGTTTTTAGATTTTAGTCTTATTTTGATGGCCATGATTTAGTGAAACGTTTTTAATTAAAGAACAAAAACAAAAAAATTAATAAAATAGCTAAATGTGAAAAAACAAGAAAAATCATTATATGGAATAATATTTTAGCACAAAGTACTTTGGTATACACTCCTTTCTTTCCAGAAATTAGGTCATCAAAATTGTAAATCAGTGACACTTTATTTTTAGAAAAAATTGATTTTATATCCCAATTCAATGGAAAAAATTACAAACGTCTTAGCATTAAAGTATAGTTACTTCACACTCCTTTAAAGAAATAAGTTTCTTTGTGAAAATGAGGCACAGACTGCATTTTATTTAAGTTAAGGATACTTTCACCTTTTGAAGTCAAATTTTCACCAAAAAATTGTTTATCATAATCCTAAAGAAAAAATTTCTGCTAGAAGTATAAAAATTAATTTACTTTAGTTGGAAAAGGTAGGATACATATATTTTCTGACTTTTTTTCCATCTCGTTTATTGTGTTAAGATTTTTATTAAAATTTCGAATCTAATTTAAAAGGATTCACTATAAATGCCAATTTAGAGTTTCAAACCAAACTTTCAAAAGGCAGGGCACATTATAGCAAGATGCAGAAATCTTTCAGCCACCTACGGCTGTTTATTTTTACTTGATTCAAAGAACAACGCCTTTCGTTTATTTGTTGCAGGTTCTGTACATTTTATATCCCTTTAAAACCATTTTTGAAAATTGAGTAAGTTTCCTATAATATTTATGATAAAGTTATTATTATTACAAAGTGTATAATTTATGCTATAGTTATTATTATTACAAAGTGTATAATTTTTTATAGTTAGTATAATTATAAACAAGAAAGACCTACATCTTGAACATCTGCTGTTTACAGGAACTGATATCACATGAAAGAGAGACTGGTTATCTCCAATCATGGAATATTGTGGTTTAAAGTCAATCTGAAAGAAGTAAACTGGAAAACTTTGAATAAGCATTTCTTTATGTACACAAACAGTATCTTATTACATTTGAAATTCATTTTGATTATTTTGGCGCATTGTCTCAATTTAACTTTTTCAACTGCACTCATGTGCTTTGTATTTGACTTAGCCAAATTTTATTGGAAATGAGAGGGACATAAAACCACCCTAGAGGTGTTTCAAATAACTTGTACAAACAAAAAGGTTTAGTCGGTTCTTTGTGAAATTTCCTCTTAATTTCATCCAGTACATGTTTTTTTATATTTTAAGCATCAGTAAAAAATTTCTGAGGCTCAGTGATGCTTATATTTTTCAGAATTTGAGGCTGAAATGATGCTTATATGATGCCTGTTATGTACACTCTTTACTATTCTCCTGATGATTTTTATAAACACTAGTTTTATTTCAAAATAGTGTTTGAAAGTGTATACAGAGCCTTAGGGATTCAAAGTAAAAATATAATGTTTTGAAAGTTTGAATGTCTTTTTTCCTATACTTCCTTCTAAATCTGTTTTTTAACATAACACGGCACAAGAACGTTCAGCAACCACCTTCGTAGACCTTCTCCCATCGATCTTATAAAATACACTGTTTCAAAGGTTTCTAATTAAACCTCTGTGAATAAGCGTGAAATCTGTGACAACAACAAAATAATTGATGGAAAAGCAACCTGTTGTCAACAAAAATGTAAGATGCTGGCATGACAGGAAATGTATTAAGTTTAAGAAAATTAAGAAAAAGTTATGTTGCTGGCAGAAGTATGTGTTTCTGCAACATGCCTGTGTTTGAAACATCTACTGTGGTACACAACAACAGTTGAAATATATAAAGATTATATTGTTCTTTGTCATTTAAACTGACACACTTTAGACACGTTTTCATGTTTACAGTTGGCTGCTTATTGTTGCATCACTTACACAATATAATTTTCCCATAAACTAAATTTCACTATTCAAGTTTGAACAAATTGTAATTGTGACCATCATGAAATTAGTGTAGGACATCAGACATTGTTTGAATTAATTAATGCACAACTTGAGCCACATAAGACAGGCATTTAACAATTTTTTAGCTATATATTTATTTCACTGCAGACAGTTCATTGTATTAATGCACATGCACACATTACACAATCCAATATTTGTTAACTTATGTTTCTGTAATGACCTACCACAGTGTTTAAGTTTTTTAAATTCATTCAAATTATTGGGTATTATATAATTTCTATTACGTTTCTATGAAGAGTTTTTCATTTCTTGAGAAATTCAGAAGGTTTAACACTGGAACTTTTCGTGTTCACACTTGCAAGTGCAATAATACAAGTACGAGAACTCTCTGTTTTGATTTACTTTACCAGCCAGACATTTTTAATTGCTTCTTTGCAAGAAGGAAGAAACAGTCAAAGGCAAGTTGTTTCACTTTTAAAGTCCTTGTTTTTAACAGTTGGCTGTAAACAACATGATCTAGATACACAAAACCTAAAAGCGAAAAACGTATATACAAAAGTTTACATATGCTTGTAGAAATATATTGTCAAGTTGGTAGTAGTTTTCCAGAGAAAAAAAATATTGTTGATGTTCTTGTGCTAATAATTAATCACAAGGCAGTATATTAAAGTTATTTTGTTACATATGTTGGTAGGACATTAAAGGAACTGGTAACCAAATGTGACCTAATAATAATAATAATACGGTTCTTTCAGAACAGTTACTCACTCGTTCTGGCTACACTGGTCTGTACAGCCGAACACCGGCTGTTGTAAGACGGCATTTAGGACGGCAGTTACGACCTTTAACCATACAATTACCACTGAGGTGATTATCTCCCAATGTATTTTAAGGCCCTTGGTGAAAGCCTGACGCCAACATTGCCACATTTCACTGGCTTGTGCACTACATCAAACCGCATCTCCCTTTGGTCCCCCATCCAACCACTATCCAAGGAGGACAGTGCTTAACTTGATGAACCAAGTTGCATGCTTAACTTGGTGAGCCAAGTTGCGAGCGGAGGAATCCACTGCGCTACCATAATAATAATAATAATAATAATACTAATAATAATTTAATAATAATAATAATAATAATAATATGGTTCTATTATTACTCACTCATTCCAGCTGACACTCCTGTTTACAGCCGGAGATCTGCCAAGTATTAGACAGCACCTACTGTAGGTTGGTTGTTGTAAAACTGCATTTAGGACAGCAGTTATAACCTTTAACCATATGATTATCACAGATGATCAATTTATATTTCAAAAGATGTATTTGTTCATTCTCTATATCTGTACCAAATTGTATTTCCTAAGGTCATGTATTTTCCAAGATATTTCCAAATATATTTTTGCCATATATGGTAAACTTCTTTATTACATCACAAGTTTTGAGAAGTGGCTTGAACATCTGTTGTCTTAAAAGTGCTTAGAAAATTGTAATATCTCAAGAACCACTTGGTATTTATTGATAAAATAAAAAGGTTTTTTTCATCATTTTTCAAGGAATTTCATATAAGTCCAACTTATTTTTTATGCAGGAATCCTATTACCTTGGTGAACTAATTTGCAAGTGAATGAATCCACTACGCTACATACCATGGGGTATAATAATAATAATAAAAATTATAATAATAATAAAAATAGTATATAGTATATAGTAATAATAATAATAATAATAATAATAGTCTATAAGTTGCAGCTGACCATGGTATGCCTAACTGTTGTTAGTTGAGAAGAACCAGCCATTTACTGTTTACAGTATTTAAATTCTAAGAATAAACCAATACTATTTTTTGCTTGCAACTCCACACTGAAACTAAACGCTTTAATGCATGATCATACCTCCTGGTTATATTAAACTTTCCATTGGAAATTTTTATAATTATATGAGGAACCAGGGGGTCTTATCAGCTATTTTACATGTTTCCAATAATTTACCCACTGGAAAAAGCAAAACAGCAAAGAAATGACCAATGATTTGATTCCTTTCCGGGGACTAATGATTACCAGTCTCCAGAATGTAGATTGACTGTCATTGGCCTTCATGGTGCATTTTAAGGAATATTAGAGGAGCTGATGTTTAAGCCAGTATTTAAATCTTGTGGTGTCATTGGATCTAATTGCATTTTTGGAAAAATATGTTTTTGCAAAAGCCTAACCTACCTCAAGATATACTTTAGCCTGGTGAATGAAATTTGGTAGTTATATAATGATTTTAAATGACATTTTTAGAAGAATACAATTTTAAAATGGTACCCGTAACCAGTTCCAGGCCCTTTTGTATTGTTTTTGCTGATACTGCAATATTGAAATAATCATTATTGTTGTTAATATGAAAATGTAGTCCAGAACCAAGTCCGTCCTAAAATCACAGATTTTTCTTCCTGGCTTACTGCTTGGAACACGTTTTTACGCTGATGCTGCACCATTCATTTTTATCCCCATTTGACCTCCCAACTTATATTTTACCAAACTATGATTTCCAAATATGATACCCAATATCATTTTAATTCCTGGTACATGTTCAACAAACTTTTCCATTACTCTATTGCATTTCAAACTTCTCTTCATTTGGACCATTTGGACGAAGAGATGTTTATTAGTTACATCCATGGTGGTTCTTCGCCAGCTTGCTTTAGTTGTGGCACCAAAGGCCATTATGCTAACAGCTGCCCTGGCCGCCATTCTTCACCAGCAACCGAGAATTCCAATATGCCTTCCACTAGTTCATCCTGGGTGCCCTTTCATGTCCCCCAGCATTACCGCCAATCAGCATCCAATCAGCAGCTGCCTGGCACTTCTGCAACCACTACAACTTTCATGGACAATGCAACAATTCCCAATGTGTCTTTGCACACAAATGCCGTCCCCGACCATTCACCTACCCACTGTCCAAAGTGGCATTGAATCTTTCTACCCTCTGCCTATGACTATTATTTCCCCAATTCACGTTGACACTTTAGCAGAATGCCTATGCCATCATCCGGATCAAGATTTGGTTAAATTAATTCATGGTTTTACTTTTGGTTTTGACATTTTATTTGATGGCCATATTAAGCTACTAATCCTGCTAATTTGCTGTCAGCTCACACTAACCCACAACCAGTTAACACAGCTCTCAACAAAGAATTCAATCGGGGTCATACCTCTGGTCCATTCCAGACAAAACCTTTCCCAATATTCCACTGCTCTCCATTGGGTGCAATTCCTCAAAAAGGATAACACCCACTGTATTATTTTCTACAGCCAGTCTTTGCGTATCCTTGGCATCCATGCCTGTATTATTTTCTTCAGGGTATCTGCTATACCCAGGGCAATAATTTTTCTCCACCACAGTGGTTACCCATTACGTTAAGTCATATGCGGCAATTGTTCTACCTCATCTCTTTGAATTGCCAGTGTTTCCAATAATTTTTTCTCAAAATGAGCAACTATAATTTTAGCTTCTCTATAAATTTCATGGTCTATTTCAAGTGAAGATTTTTGAATTTTGAAATAAGTTTATGTTTTTTAATTTTTTCCATGATCTCTCCATCAAACTATTCTTCTGTGTTTCCTTTGACTCTGAATTCTATATATGGAGCTAATCGATCAACAATAATTTTTAGTTTCATTGAAAGATTTGAAAATGCGCTATGATTATGTATAGCTGAGATGCCACAAACCTAAATCCTATTCCTTGACGGATGACCAGCATGAATAACTTGAAGTAACTGTCAAATAACTCAAATAAAGTGCCTTTGTTAGGTTCAAAATGTTGCATAGGGTGATAAAAGTATGGTTCAGTAAAAATATGAGTAGCACAGTACAAATCTTACAGTGTATGGCATAATACTAATCATTTGCTTCAAGTTGTTTAAAATAATGCGTGCAATGTGGTCCTACTGAATAGAAATTTCCTGGATACAATTTTCATCTGCTAATTGTTAACATAATGAACAAGCACATGAAATAATAATAATAATAATAATAACAAGTCAATGGCCTTGTCGTCATAATTTAGATCCATATCAAATCAATCAATTAATCAATCTGCATAGACTACCTCATGTGACACTTGCTCAGAAAAAATAAAATAATAAATAAAAATTTTATGATAAATATTATAAATATTGATTAGTCATTTTCAATGCTAAAAAAACCCAGACATAAACAAAAAAACCCAGACATAAACAAACATATTTTTAAAGTTTTTTTTCTAACAAGGATTGATTGATTGATTGATTGATTCCCTTTCAATAATTAAAGAAGCAATTTAATAATAATAATAATAAAATAATAATATTAAGATAATATGTATATAATAATATTTAAGGCCTAGAAAAATTCATAAGACATGTATATAACATCAGATATATATATATATATATATATATATATTTTTTTTTTTTTTTTTTTTTTTTTAT
>JANTOQ010492347.1:0-11250 GCA_027564595.1 Bythotiara depressa | reverse complement strand
TTTTATACTTCATAAAGTTGTTTCACCTCAGTTTTACTTAACAAAAACTATTTATTGCGGGGATAAATGCGGTATTATAAAAAGCAGTAGAAACACTTTTAATATGTGCAATTTAATGTACAATTGATGTATATATAATATATTATATATATACTTGTCTCCATTGCATTTCTCATCTACATTTTGTGCTATAGTATAAATAGGTGATTTTTAAAATGCTACATGTTACATCATTGTAATGTCATATATATGTGTGTGTGTGTTTTAGATTATTGTAGCGAGTATTGTCAAAATGGTGGTAGTTGTTCTTCAAATATGACATGCACATGCCCAGCGACATATTCAAACAAACTAGACCCTTACTGCCGAAAATGTAAGTATCATTTTATTATCTACAAGCCTATTCCAAAGTATCTTCAGGCTGAGAAAAATTTGTATCAGTAAAACATCAAATATGTCTCTTGGTACATGTAAATGCAATTAAAATAAAAAACTAATAAATAAATAAAATTATTTTATTTTCTAACTGCAAACCAGCTTTTCAGAGAGTAAGTAAGTCAATTGATTGCAATTGGAAACATTGGAAGAGTTATTCTTTTATACTCTTATTCACTGCTACTCCTATAGGTACCGCCCCTACCCCCTAATTTAAGAACAAATTACTCCCAACCCTACTCTTAATGCAGAACCTATTCATAATGTCAAGAGTAGCAAAAAAGAGTAGAGTACAATCTCTGTTGGTCTATGATTTAATTTTTGCCTCCTTTCTAGTTTTCAGGTATTTCAACAAGGTAAATGTTATTAATGTACCAAGCCAACCTTGAGGAAGAGGGTGCTCTAAAATAAAGAAACCTTTTATGTGCTGGGAAGTTAAAAAGCTTTATTATCCTAAACAAAGATTATTAATACTCTCGCTTTTATGTATAGATCAACAAAGAGTGATGTGCATTTGCTATTTAAGTGTTCAGCTTATAAGATTACAGTATAACCATATAAGGTTAATGTATTACCATATACGATTAATGTATTACCAAATAAGGTTAATGTATTATCATATAAGGTTAATGTATTATCAATAAATTTGTTGTTGTGGTCAATTTCATTTTTTTCTTTTGAATTCTAACTAAATTCCACTGTTCCCACATGTATTTTAACAAGGTACTCACTGTTGATCATGTGATACATGCTTCAAGAGAACATTTACAAGTTTCTATCCTGATATGTAATAAAAAGTATCCCATAATAGCCATGTATACTTTCTTCTTTCATAGCAATCTGTACACAGGAATGTGCTGCTGGTGGTCATTGTGGAATTTCAGCTGCTGGAATATTTAAATGCATCTGTGATCCAGGATACAGCGGAGAAAGATGTGAGATAGGTGAGTAATATGTAGGTAATAATGATCCAGAATACAGTGGAGAAAGATGTGAGGTAGGTGAGTGATATGTAGGTACAATTATCCAGAATACAGTGGAGAAAGATGAGGTGAGTAGAAAGATGATAGGTGAGTGATATGTAGGTAAAAATTATGCATCCTCTCTTAAGTCTGTATCTTTAAAGTTTTTTTAAATGATGGAAAAAGTTACATATTCCAAACAAGTCCTGATTTATTTATATATATTTATTTATATCATATAAATTGTGATAGTTTGTTCTTTATTATTATATATATATATACTGTATTTTAAATTCTAAAACAAGTAATGATCAACTGATATGATTCTGTGTAAACTTGCATAAACAAGATTTGACCTCCCTTAGGTATTAAATACATTATTCTCAATTTGAAGAGATTTTACTTTTTGTGATTTCACAGGTACATAAATTATATTGATATTTTCTAATGTTGCTAATATTGGATTGATATGAATGCTTTTCTTTTTCTTTTAGAAAATGTTAAATATATGCCTATCAATGATGGTATATGTCTCTACTACATCAACGACGTAATCAACAAACCAACATCTTATGTCAACAGTCTAGGAACAGCAAAGGAGAAAGAATATTGTACTAACTTTGTAACTGATTTAGCTGGAAGCTGTTCAAAACAAGGCTCCTCTCATAATCATACAAAAATAAATTGTCTTCATCACTGCAGTGAGTATCTTGTTTCTCTTGTTTGTCATATAAAATTTTAAGAAGTGAAGGAGAAACCTTAAAATTTGACTAGGTAACCTGGAGACATATCACTACCACATTTAAAAAGGTCCTACCAAGAAAATGTTGTATTTTGAGGTTACTTAAAAAGATGGCAGTTTAAAACACCTTGTTCAAAACAAGCCTCCTCTCATAATTATACAAATGTAAGCTGTCTTCATCACTGCACTAAGTATCTAGTATGGCAAGGGTCTGGACAAAAGAAATGAGAACCTAGTATATTGTTCTTCCCTCAGAATTTGTACCATTCTATTACATTGGTTCACAGTGAAATGATTTTATAAACAATGGCACAAGGTGCCAAATTAGCCAAAATGAATTCGCCACAAGTTATATTTGAGTGAATACAGATATAAAGAACTTATGAGTTAAATGTTTTAATTTAACCAACGACGTCAGACATAGTATCTTAGGTAGTTTGATGATAAAGTAACCATGTTTGTACAACACAGTTGAACAGGTAAGGGGGGATGGGGTGGAGAGACTGTGTAGCTTCCTAATTGGCCCATTTGTGTCCTCTGTGACATCAAAAGACAATGAAAACTTTTAAATTAGTAAAATGTTAAGATATTTGATATTTGAAAGGTAACAAAAGAGTAACTCCATGTTGTACCATACATTGTTTTTGTTTTATTCACAGAGTCTGACAAGACCAACAACTTGTGTGAAAAGATCTTTACAGGAACCTGTCCACCATCTGGCAAAAGATATGCATATGACAATGCTACAAAGTCATGTCGTGAGTTCTCATTCAAAGGTTGCTTTGGTAACAAGAACAATTACAATAACATGGCAGATTGTGAAGCTCGCCATAGTAAGTACCATATCAAATCATATCATATCATCTATCTTATGCCGAGAGAGAGGATGTTGCATTCTTATTTCTAATAAAATACTGACCTACAAATCAGAACTAAAATACTGACCAACAATTCAGATCTAAAAACCTTAATAATTTCTTAATAATGAAGTGAATTGGAAAATTAATTAACTGAAAGTGAATAAAATTTGAAGTCTCCTATTTTCTCTGTTCTGGTGTGCATTTGCTCATTCTTGTAAATAACCTAAGATCAATTTTTTGGTATTTCTGAAATACAGTCCAGAAGCTTGGTTTGTCCTTATTACCTCCCAGTTAAAGAGAATAGGTGCAACGATGATCCATAGTTTCCAAAGTAATGGTTTATCCACTGATAACTAAACCTAACACACTAGAACTTAGTATGAGTTTTATGTTGAATACATTGTTTTCAAGTGTTTTTAATAATATGTACATTCTTCTGTCAGATCATAGGTTCCAAAATAATGGTTTATCCACTGATAACTAAACCAAACACAGTAGTCCTTAGTGTGAGTTATATGTTGAATACATTGTTTTTGAGTATTTTTAATAATATATACAATCTTCTGTCAAATCATAGGTTCCATCTCTGGTTTGTTGAGTACTACAGCTCTTCTTCAACCTTGTAAGTGCATATTTATTAACTAGCATTTATTATAACTATACAGTATATATATTATATACAATATAGGTAGCATTTATTTAGGTCTGGGAGAAATGTTTTTGTCAACACGAACAAGAACTACAACTGAATTCCATGTAATAAATGCGATTTTTGTAGAATGCTAAATTGGGATTATGTAACAGAAACAGACATAAACATGTAGAAATAAACAAGTTATTATTCCATTAAATTAATAATATAAAATGGTTTAAATTTCTTCACTGTAGTGTATGTTATAAAGAATGGCAATGCATGTGAAAATGCAAAGCTCTTCACTGAGACTTTGCTGCAATTTACCATTACTTGGGTCTGGTGTGTCAGATTCTAAATGTCTTCACAAATACTGCAGTGTGTATTTGTGGTAATGAGATGGCTATAAAATTAATTGCAAAAAATAAAAAAAAATTCAGAAACACCTTATCTATCAGTCGACGTTTTGTTGGAAGGACATTGTCGGCGTATCAGTGCATGCAAGAATTTTAGATGCTATAATGTGATGATGTTTATATTTAAAGCATTGTTCTTCTTGAAATGTTATCCAACCAAGTTATGTTTTCTCTAACTCAAATCATGTTACTTGATTGAAAATGTTCATTTCATGTATAATAATATCATTAGTTTTCTTCTTGTGTTGTGGTCGTAGGAGGTCTAAAATGTGTTGTTGTAATTGGTTTTCTTCTTGTGTTGTGGTCGTAGGAGGTCTAAAATGTGTTGTTGTAATTGGGTGATAGAAAGCATATAAAAGTTCACTTATATTTATTCTTTTATAATACGCCCTGAGCATTTAAAATCAAAATTTTTAGGTTATTTCAAAACTTTCATCCCATCTAACTAACAAAAACAATAAAAAAACACGAGACATGAATAATGCTTTTTTATTTTTCTCTTTGAATAAACATGATATATATTCATTTATATCTCAATGTTTGTATCCCTGAACTTTCATTTTTTTATAGTTATATTTAATTAAAGATGTCTGAAGAAAACGCATACCATTTATGCCTGTTTTAGTATTTGTTTTTAATAAACACCTCTATAAGGTGAAAGCTTCTAATAAATGCCACCCTCAAACAGAAGAGGTGTTTGTTAGGAGGGGCTATAATGCCACCCTCAAACAGAAGAGGTGTTTGTTAGGAGGGGGCATTTATTAGTGGGAGGCATTTAGTAACCTGTCCTGAGTGATTGTTATTTATTGGAAGGAGACGTTTGAGGAAATATGAGCATGAATATGATTCTTTTAATGAAATACCATTGGCTGATCAGAATATTTAATTAGAATTCTGCAGGAAACCCATGGTTACAGATTATTTCTACTGTGACATGGTTTATTTTGATCATGTGATAATTTTTCACATGCTGGTAGGCAAAAAGAAGTGCAACTTACTTACTCAAAGTATGTTTTTCTTGGGGCAAAAATAGCAAGGCTACATGTAAGACTCACAGCTATTGAAGAGTGTCTCTCTTTCAATCATATAACTTTAGTAGTAATTTCTTTCTACAACCCTAAAAAATTTCCAGATTTTCCTCTTTCACCATTAAGCTACTGTATAGTTTTTCCTGCCAGCTAGTCGGCCATTTCGGGTCATCGTCGGCCCGTTCCATATAAAAACGTGAATACTGCAAATCATTTATTATTAAGGAAAATATCAGTAAATCATGAACTGTATTTACCTTTCAGGGAATAATACATGTTATATTTGGTCAAAGATCCACTACAGCACGTTTGATGGTTTAGAATACAATTTGTTAGCTGGTTGCTCATACTACCTGGTTCATGATAGTGATCCACTTGCTGATTTTGATGTGATTCTGAACAATGACCCTAATATAACTTACAACAAGACTACTATAAGATCACTAAATATCAATGTTGATGGAAAGAAAGTGTATCTCGGCCAGAAGATTGGAAGCATGTTTTTTGTCCGTGTCAATGGCAAAATGGTTAGCTTACCATATAATGGTGTGCCAAAAATTAAACAGGTAAGAAAAGAGTGAATGAAGCAAATTATTCAAGGCAAAATTAATCAAGGCAAAGTTAATAAACAAATAGTTAATACGAAAGAACAATCAGATATTTATAGGCTATTGTTTTATTACCTTTCAGGTTATTGAAGGTATCTTGTCAGCTTTCTATAAAAGAATAAGCATCTTTCTTTTGAAAACTTCTCAAACACACACATATAGAAACTACATTCTATGCTCTAGATATAATAAAATAATAGTCTTTGTAACAAAGATTCAAAGAATTGGAATAGAAGAATAGGCCCTAAGTACTGATGTATTTATTGTGTATTTAAATGAAAGTGAGAACAAAGAAATCTTGATTCAGCAAAGGAAGTAGAAGATATTAGAGTTGAATGCATCTATCTATAACACCCTTGAAAAGAAGACATTGTATTATAGCATGTATTTACAATTATTTATTATTCTGTGGTACTTTTCATGAAGCATTTTCCTTTTTTGATATGTTCATTTGTTATTTATATATTTATATATATAGGCTGGTCGATATGTCATGGTGATCACATCTGATGAAGTCGTCATCAAGTTTGATGGTTTTGAGGATGTTGCTATCACTGTTCCTGAAACATACAAAACCCAGCCAGGGAGTAACCACCGTCTCAGTGGTATCTGTGGTAATCTTGATGGTGATTCAAGTAATGACCTTGTTGACTTCACAGGAACAAAAAGAAATAAAGTCACTGAGTTTGCTAGCATTTACCAAACAAACAAAGATAAATGTACTGAGAACCTGAGTATGAAGTCATTGTTCTATAATCCTAATGGAAATTCTGAAATGGCTTATAACAATGCTGAAACTCTCTGTGATGTTATTAACACAGCTGCTTTCACAGCATGCCACAGTAAACTGAAGCCTGACCAATACAAGCTCCTCTGTATGCAAGATGTTATCAACTGTAACTACAAATTAAGGTCAGACTGTATGTGCAATTCATTGTCATTATATGCTCGTGTTTGTAACACGATGGGAGTGCCAGTTACTTGGAGGAAGGCTGATTTATGTCGTAAGTTCAAATCTCATATATCTTTCACTTATAATTAAGAAAACGTGGACACAGTTACAGTTAGCCTTGTTTGTCTCTTTTGTTATTTTGTTAGGGTATTGACAGTTTATACTGTATGTTATTATACTGTATGTTATTATTTATTGTTGTTATTCCTACTTAGCTTTTTCTTGCTTTGACTTGAATGCAAAATGTTGAATATAAGAAATTCTCATTGAGAAAAAATACTTATGTTATTCCTATTATAATTATAGCACTTGAAAATTATTGTTTTGCTAGTTCTTAATTAATTAATTAATTAATTCTTGCATAATTATAAGTATATAATCACATGTGTATTATTATTTTGCATATTAATTTTAACCTTTTAATGCATAGTGTCCCCGGAAAGGAATCAAATCATTGGTCATCTCTTTGCTACTTTGATTTTTCCAGGGGGTTATTTATTGGGAATATAATATCAACTAAATTTGGTAAAAGCTGATAAGACCCCCATGTCCCTCATTAAATTATAAAGGTTTCCAATTGGAAGTCTAATATAACCAGGAGGTATGCTTATGCATTAAAGGGTTAAAGCTACTGTATTCTTACATCTACAATCCTTCACATGTCTATTGATTAGGTGCCAAATTAATCAAAACAAAGTTCCTTCCACCTTTATGAGATGAAACATTAGCACTGAAATTACAGTTGTCTTACAGTAAGGAGGATGGGAAGGGTGTATCTTGCTTCCATTAAAGATGAACATTTTAGTTAATACTCAAGTCAGTTAAAAAAACACTCAAGTTAATGCAACATGTATAGGTTTTCGCTTACTCACAAAGACAACCAATCAGGTGTGATCTTTCAAGGTTCCCTATCTACACATACCCATGTTAAGTAACATGAGCATGATAGGACCCCAAATAACCCACAAAGGTCTCAATTACTTTGTGAGGGATTGTAGGTACACAGAACATTAAAGAAACTGTATATACTTGCTACACATGTTCAGTATTATGAAGTTATCTCCTTGTCTTCAAATAATTTACGCATAAAAGTATATATATTCTAAATCCTGTATTATACTTCTACCTACTGGTGTGATTCATTTTGCCTGGATTTACTTTGAAAAAGAGAAATAATTGCATGGTTGGAATGCTTTAAGCCTGTAATAGTAGCAACCCGTTCAAGTAAACATCAGCTTTCTGTTGTTGCCTTTTTATGTGATATTTAGTTTTGTATGCACCTGGGCAAATCTAGGAAAATATATAAAGGTTCTAATTTGTTTCTCAATGTCCCTCTATCTATAGAACATTAATATCAATATATCAACCCCCTGGAAAAAGCAAAATAATAAATAAATAAGTTATTTCTAAGGCTATTTATTTAACCTGTTAATGCATCGATGTAATTCCTGAAAGAATAAATTAATAAATTAATCTTGTTGTAGAAAACCCATTTAATTTAATGAGGAACCTGGGTCTTATCAGACTTTACCAACTGTATTTTACCTTCCAATAATTAACCCCTGGAAAAATCAAAGAAAGTAGAAATGGTATTGTGTATAGCCTCTCTGTCATTATTTTATTTATAGCTATCACATGTCAAGGTGACATGAAATATTATGATTGTGGAAGTGCCTGTCCTAAGATGTGTGATCAACTTATGAGCAGAAGCAAATGTGTGGCCGAATGTGTAGATGGTTGCCACTGCCCTCCAGAGCTTCATTATGACAAGGCCACTGATAAATGTGTTCCACAGAGTCAATGTTCATGTTACCGTGATGGTGTGCGATATGCTCATGGTAGTGTTCGAGCTGGGGAGTGTGAAGATTGGTATAATATTTAATTTCTGTTTTATATGAGAAAGTGTTTTTGTTACTTATACTATCTTTGAAATATACAAGTAAAGTTTGATTTCATTCAAAGTGCAAGTGTTTTTAACCCTTTAATGCATAAACATACCTCCTGGTTATATTAAACTTCCCATTGGAAACCTTTATAATTGTATGCGGAACTAGGGGGTTTTAACATACCACCTTCCCATTGGAAGCCTGTATAATTTTGTGAGGAACCTGGATGTCTTATCACCTTTTACCAAATTTGTTTTACATTATATGTATTTCCAATAACTAACCCCCTGGAAAAAGCAAAATAATAAAGAAATTACCAATGATTTGATTCCTTTCCGGGGATACTATGCATTAAAGAGTTGCACTTTTTGTTCAATGTTCCATTGATTTTATTTAGGGCCAACTTTTTCAGTTCCTTTGGTTGATGTTTTAGCTTCTGGTACTTTCTGAGGCTGCCATTTTGAATATTTTTTCTGTTTTTGCAATATTAAAACTGACAGCAGATTTGAATTGCTCATCGAAAAATGTGCTATCAAAAGCATATCTGCATTGGAAGTAATTTTATGGCATTTTAAAATCTGGAAAATTAAGAAGACTTTAACCATGATAAGTATTTGAGGGGTAAAGTAAAGATTAACCTTATAGGTCTTCTTGTTTTTCCAGATTTCAAAATGCCATAAACTTATTTCCAGTGCAGATGTGCTTTTGATACTTTATATGCTAGCTTATTTTTCAATGAGGAATTCAGATCGGCTGTTGGCTTTTATGTGGCAGAAACAGAAAAAGTATCAAAAATATTCAAAATGGTAACCTCTTAACTGTGATAGGTGTATTGTCAGTGTCCACAATATCAAAACATTTATTTTTTTGAACTGAAGGCATTGAGAGTAAATAAAATAATTCATTCTTTTGGCTAATCTTATCAATTAGGTTTTGCTTACAAATGAGGTTGCAGTCTAACTTAAACTTCTGTGCTAGGTAGTGTAAGGCTGATCTCGACTCAGAAAAGTTTTTTCATCAGACAGAAATATTTTCCAACAGAAAAGCGAAAAAAAGTTGAAAATTCCCAACTGTAATTTTTTTTTCGGCCAGAAAAAACCACTTTCATGCTTGCAAATATAATAACTGTGCGTGCTCAATTGCTAAATTTTTTCTGTCTGTGGAAAACATTTCTGAGTTGAGATCGACCTTTATGCGTGTCTTACAATTACAGGTACTTCAACAATCTATATCAATTAGATTGACAACATTTTAAAATAAGAAAACAACATTAATTTTTATTTTAAAATGTTTTGACTTAACTTGTTTTTACAAATCTATGGTTAATATGCAAAAAATTGATTAACCTGTAAATGTTGACCAATTTATGTTTCAGCACTTGCTCTGGTGGAGCATGGATATGTACCAAAAAACCTTGTTCCGCTACATGTGATGTGACTGGTGATCCACACGTTAAGACGTTTGATGGTAAACGATATGACATGTATGGAAAATGCAGTTATGTCCTTGTTGACCACTGCCATTATGGTTCCAATGGCATTAAAGAATTTGAAATTATCTCTAAAAATTCTGCATGCAAAGATAACAATTTATATACTTCTTGTGTGCGATCATTGCTCGTAAACTTTACCATGATTAATACTCGTATTGCTCTTGGCTCAGTTGAAAAAAATGGAAAGAGATTACCAACTGTATCTGTTAATGGTAAAGAACAAAAACATTCTTACAATCAACATTACCATGTTGGATATATTGGTGAAGAAAATATTCTGGTTCAATATGAGAAGCAAAAACTTAAAGTACACTGGACTGGATCAAATGTCTATATAACAGTGGGATATCAGTTTGAAAACCAGACATGTGGTCTGTGTGGTACATACAATTTCAACAAGCAAGATGATTTCCATACAAGATCAGACACTGTTGAAACCAGTGTTACTGCTTTTACCCAGTCATGGATCTACAATGATAGGGATGTTAGCCAAGATCCAGCCAAGTGTCATACATCTTTATGGGAAACCAGTGAAAAACCTTGTCAAATTTACAACAACAATGCACCTTATGCAGACAGCAATTGTGGCATGATCAAAGATACAAAGGGCCCATTTGCAGCATGTCATTCTGTTGTACCACCTTCGGAACACTTTTCTATGTGTCGCCAAGATGCATGCAAATGTTTGTCATGTTACTGTAATGTCATTTCAAGTTATGCTAAAACTTGTATGGACAAAGGAGTGATGATTAACGGATGGAGAAAGAAAACCGAGCATTGCTGTAAGCACTTTAAATGTTTTCAAATTTGTGTTTGTGTTATTTTTGTTTATTTCCATTTTTTTAATCAGCATTTAATTACTGCTACATAAATGAGGTCGCACTTACATGAGACATATTATGTAACACATGTATGACTCTTGTGTTTTTTATTTTCAGTACTGGAATGTAAATCACCAAAGGTGTTGCGTCAATGTGATACAGACCTTGATGGACGTACTCTTCGATGCCCATCAACATGTCATGATATTTCAGTCAATGATACAAAAGCATGCCCCAAGTAAGAAAATAATATAATTATTAAACAGTGTTTGCTCATGGCTCATGGCTGAATTGTCACTGACCTTCCCGCGTTAACCTTTCAGAATAATAGTATATCTACTATGAATTGTCAAAAAATTGAATCGGTTCAATATAATGCGTCTCTATCAATAACAGGTGCAATTCATGGTACATCAC
>JANTOQ010492236.1:0-11251 GCA_027564595.1 Bythotiara depressa | reverse complement strand
AACACTTCTTATAATTACTAAAAGGTAAAGTTATGCTACCGAAGCACGGTAGTAGTTCATCAAGGGTTAATTTAAGGGTTCAATTTGTGTAACTTACATGATGTAACAACTAGCCTACTCCTACTCAGTCATTAATTTCATGCTCAATTTTAGTATAAAGTATAGCTTCCCGCAACTCTCCACACTTTAACCACCAAGATAAGTTAGACGTTATCACTTCTCGCTACTCTCCATTTCTTAACAACGAAGATAAGTGAAGAGTTACTCACCAGTAACTTTCCGAATTTTAATACTGAAATAATGTGGAGAGTTAGGAAAAATGGGACTGGTTAATGAAAAAGTGGGCGTGGGTTTTCTCATAGTCTCAAGTCTCTATTTTCCCCCCATAACTCTCCATTTCTCGTAAATCTCCACTTAGCCTGCTACTCAGAGTAACGACTGACATTACCAGTAGTTCAACGAAATTACTCACACTCCAACGTTTTAAAGAAGTTTTCGTACTTTACAACAAGATTCTCGGTAACTGTTAGGTACATTTCTTTAAGAATCCTATGCGGAGGAGAGCGAACGATATGACGTCGCGCAAGTGTATGGCCAAAACTGATTTTTTAATGCCTGTATGTCCTATCTTACCAAATTTACAGGCTTTAGGGAAACTGTAAGGTACTTTTTTATAGTTATCTTCAGAGGAGGGTGAACTAAACAAACTTTGCATCGCGTAATACATATTTCCACAGCTCAGCATTGCAGCAAAGTCAATATTTTCTGTACCACGAAAAGTTTACGTCTTACACACGGGGTTTCTATATATGCCTCCTAGAAACCAATCTCTGGATCAGTGTCTTTGGGGGCAATAATAATCTGCAATATGTACGTCCATATATCCGGGAGTTTAAACACAACCTAACTAAAAAGGTATATGGCACAATGTCATCCACACAAACTAACTAAAAAGGTATATGGTACAATGTAACTGATAGGTGGTTAGCAAAGTAAATAAAACATACCTAGTTTCCAATAGCACAACACTACGTACAACGGTTTGGAAATTCATCTTTGTATATTGACAAAACCTTAAAACAGGAAGTTACAGATATTGCAACAAAGGTTCGCTGTATGAAAATCAATAACTGCATAAAGAGGAAGGATTAATATCTCTATATTTACAAAATACAATAATACCAGCTACGCATATTTTCAATGACAATCTAAATCCACGAAGGGAATAGCACTGCTTCAATTTCAAACCTAAAATCGGTGTTAACTAGAATAATATATACTTCGCAGCACATGAAATGTTTTTGTTCTAGATCGCCTAAAACGTCCATAAACCGTATTGTTTTGACAATATATCTGTATTTCTTTGCCATTGAGACGCTGACCAGTGGGATTTGGGATATTTGACTTTCTAAGTCGCTTTGAACTACTTCAGAAAGTACCACAAACTGTTCTATCTTAAAAACTGTGTTGGGGACAGTACCTGATTCGCTTTGTGTAGGATGAATTGTTTATTTTGGGACGTTGTTCATGGGATTTTCAAATGTAAAACTGCATCCGAGCTGCTACTTTTCCATTGCTGACTACACATACATTAAAAACGCTTCATGTTTTATTTGCTTTTTCAATTCATAGCATTGTTCTAAATGTTTCTATGGTAACATAAATGTATCAAATCCTGGATTTATACCTAAATAAATGCTGGGTGATGAAGAAACATTTTCGTTTTACAACGCCTAAAAGGGCCATAAACCGTATTGTTTTGAAAATGTTTTAGTGCCAATATTTTTTAATTTTCACACACAAAAAATACTACTTTGAAAATTATTGGGGGCCCTGACACCAAAACAAACAAACTAACTAACGTCTTTCGTTTTTCGTTTTATAAACATTTTATTTACTAATTTAACGAATTATTTTTCATTTTGTAAATAAATATTTCAGTTCTAGTTTTTATGAATTTAGAAGTTCAGTACTTGAGTTTCTTGATTATTACTGAAAATTCAGTAGCGTTTCGTATAAGCTTGTTCCTTATATAAAAATAACCAACGTGTGTTCTATAGATTAGAATTATTCGTTTATTCTTATACTCCAGAACAGTTCTTCAAAGAGACACCCGCAATGAACTGTATTGCCGCTTGTAAACAAAGAGTCACCTCGCAATGAACGGTAGTGATTGAACTTTCCTACTTGTAGAGGTGTACCAAATATCGGACATTCCTACTTTTAGGGGTTGTATCAAATTAATATTATATATTATTCACTGTACTAATCAAATATGATTATTAATTATAGTTACCCTGTTGTACATTCTATAAAAATAAGACATGTTTGTTTATCCCTCCTTCTGCTTTTTTTGTTATGGATGTTATGGATACTATGAGGTTAGCGGAAATTACATCATATTAATAGGAAACATGGGACTTGGGTTTAAAAGTAGACGAAATACACCCTCTGTTTCTTTACGTAGAATAATAAAAAGTTGCGTAATATTTTTTAGGTTCATAAAATTCAATGTATCAATCTAAGAAAACTTACCAAGTTTCACGTTTCGAGCCTATACTATTCTGCAGATATATTTATCTACAAACTCCATTGTGTAAGGGGTATGGTGCCTTAGTAATTATGCACATAATTAATGTTTTACCACTTGCTTGTCATTTTAACGATTGAACTAATCGTAAGTAACAATTGGGCATAATTATTTCTATAAAAGAATATATGTCAAGAAAATAGTTTTTTGAATGACCTTATAACCTCCTGGTTTTATTAAATTTCTCATTGAAAACCTATATAATTTTATGAAGAACCAGGGGCCTTATTAGCTTGTGCCAAATTTATTTACAATATAATTAACCCCCTGGAAAAAGCACAATAGCAAAGAAAATACTAATGATTTGACTCCTTTCCGGGGACACTATGCATTAAAGGGTTATAAAGTAAAAATTTTAAAAGTTTCAAAAATTTAAGTTCTATTTTAACTCTATTCAAAATTTAGCGGAAACGTTCTAACCACTAGCCCTTTATTATGAACTGCAATTTTGTCACTTTTCCTGAAAATATATTGGGAACAATGGAATTTAGTTTTGGCGATTATCAGACTAACTGTTGTTATCATGGTAACCAGGAATTTGGTACTGTAACCAGTAATTTGGTGCTGGTTTCGAAATTCATTTTTTTAAGGTTTTGTATTTTTGTTGATACATTGTTTTAACTAGTTATATGTGAAACACAGGGGGTGACTCAGAAATCGATTTTCTCATGTTTTTCTGTGGCAAATCTTTGTAAATATTATGTGTTTTATAAGGTTATTTGTTCCAAAAATGTCTTTTTAACCACGTGATAAGCCAGATTCAATTAAATTCCGACTCAATTCCATTGCATCTACCATGTTACGCTAACCATAGTCTATACAAGAAAATCGTTGAAAAACAGACCTGACGTTTGGAGTGGGGACAGGTAAAAATATAAACGTCAGATGAACGTTTAGCGTGACCAACTTGTTTCCTAAAAATAATGAACCATTTGTGAAAATTATACAAGTATAGGTAAGAATAAAGTATATTTACAAATTTTAAATTTTGAATGTCTATGTTCCTGAATGAGAACGTGCGTGAAAACCAATAAATCTGAACCCTTTAATGCATAGTGTCCCCGGAAAGGAATCAAATCGCTGGTCACTTCTTTGGTATTTTTCCTTTTCCAGGGCGTTAATTATTGGAAATATTATGTAAAATAAATTTGATGAAAGCTGATAAGACCCCCTGATTCTTCATAAAATTATAAAGGTTCCCAATGGGTTGTTTAATATAACCAGGAGGTATGCTTATGCATTAAAAGGTTAAAGGATTGTGTCACGTGATTCGTAATATAGTGTTCAAACGTATTGCGATCACGTGTGTTAACTAACCTGTTGCTTCAAGCGGTTTTCGTAGGCAGCTAATACATATGGAGAAGGTTCTCCAGTGAAAGGTATTCCAGGTACCATGTTTTCGTATGTTTCCAAAACATGAATGGTTACCATAAGAACGATTTCTGCAAGATAATAAAAATAGATATTTATATCATGATAGCTTTCGTTATTATTTGATAACAAACTGGACTAGTTTCTGGACACGAAAATATACCTTAGGCCTGGACTTTTCGTGTCGCCTTTTTTCGAATTTAATGATTTTTTTAAATTCCTTAAAATTAGCTAACGTTAATTTTATATTTTCGCTAAATTTTTAATTTGGTTGAGGGCAGGCAGAAAAAGTAAAAATTAATGAAAAATAACAAGAATCTTCATATAATTTACTGCTAATAAAATAAAACAATATTATAATACTACTACGCATTATCAGACAATCGTCTGAAGTCAATATATCATCAGTTTCGTCTAAATCATCGTCGTTGTTATTATCACCTTATTTAATTTCTTGAATGTCATTCATTGCAGCCATCAACTTCAATGCTGGTCATAAATATTGGGCACAACGTGCCAAATTAACTAAAATGAGTTCACCACAGGTGATGTTTAAGTGAATACACATATAAAGTACTTAGAAGTTAAACTTCCTCTGTTTACATTTTCAGTTCACCAATGACTTAAGACTTAGGATCGTACGTACTTTAGTAATGAAGTAACTGTGGTTGTATAGCACAGGTGATCAGGGGCAGGGACTTTTTAGCTTCCTAATTGGCCCATTTTGGCCCTTTGTGACGTCATAAAACAATGAAAACCTTAATACATGTACAGTTGCCGAGGTTTTACGTAGGAAAACATGCGTATTTGCATTCCTACAAAGTTTCCACTTAACAACTAGCACCGTTCTTCATTTTTTGCACATTTGAGGAAAAGTGGGAAAACATCAATGTGGTCTAAAACCCCATTTGTGCCAAATATTTTGACCTTGAGAAAAGAGAAATCGTCGAAGACATAATTGTTACCCTTGTTTTCTGATAATCCAACTTTTCTGCACTCCCCAATTTCATGAAATCGTTTAATTAAATGTTCGATAAAAAGGCTACTCTCAATTTCGCTAAATTGGCCTAACGGAAAATGTTGTAGGCCTAAGGTAACAAAAAATAAAAAAATGGAACCCTTTGATGATAAAAAACCCAAAAACATTCCTAACAAATAAATTTTACATACAAGGCAGCTTGATATATGGCGGTTTTAATAACTGGCGTTCGTTATATTCGGGGTGTTCTGTATGAGTGTCACTATGCGCAATCCAAGGGACTGAGAAAAGCATATGATAGCTAGCCATATCGGTATTCGTTATAATCCGTCTTCGTTATATCGAGGTTCTAAGTTACAGTGGAACTCTGAGGGGACCGATAAATTTGTTCGAATTACATGATTTTCGAATTATAGGATTATCCCGTTATTAAGGAAATCTGAGGGGACCGAAAAATCCGTTCGGTTTAGATGATTTTTCGAACCATAGGAGTTCGAATTACATGAGTTCCACTGTAGTTTATTTCGTAAATGCTTTAACTCTAAGGTACGTCCAGCTCTGTCATTAGTTGCTATAACAACCAATGATACTCCTTATGAATTCATAGATTTTCTCTCTGCGTTTCTTCTCTGAAGAGACTCAAGAAGAACTCTTTAAGGAATTGAATGTCCACATAGTGAAACAAGTTCATACAAAACCGCTACTCTTCTCTATTTCAATAATTAACCACAAAAACGTAAATGAAATCCAGTAGTAAGAATATAAAATATTAAGGGATGATTTTCTCCTTAGAGAAGTAAATTGAGTTACTATTTTTGCTACTCTACTCTATTTCAATAATTAACCACAAAAACATATACGTAAATTAAATCCAGTGGCACGAATATAAAATATTAAGGGTTGATTTCTCCTTAGAGAAATGAATTTAATTAATATTTTTGCTACGATTAAATAATCTAAATTTCACATAAAACTAAAAAATGTTTAAAACTAAAAACCATGGACTTCGTAGACATACTACAGACAGTAACATACTACAAAACAGTAACATACTACAGACAGTACTATGCAACAAAATATAAGGCAATGATTCCCGCTAAACATGATGGTGATGTCGCCAGGAATCACTGCCACAAAGAAAGGTAAATTAAAAAAAATATTAAAAATCCAAAATGAATAAAAACATTGAAATAAAAACATTATGCGCGTGTACATACTAGTTCATAAATAAATTTCCTCAAAGTGTTGTGATTGGATGAAAAAGTTAACCATTTAATGCATAAGCACACCTCCAGGTGTTTTTATCAGCTTTTACCATATTTATTTTGCAATACATTTCCAATAATTAACCCCCTGGAAAAAGTATAATAGCAAAGAAATGACCAAGGATTTAATCCCTTTCCGGGGACCCTATGCATTAAAAGGGTTAGCGTAGAAAACAATGTTTCTTTTGTGAATAGAGACTTTGTGAGTGAAAGTTTGGACACAGTCGGTACAAAATATATAATAAAAATATTGATCACGTGAAATGGGAAACATCACCCAACCAAGAACAGATTGATTGATGCAAATCTTAACCCATTAATGCATAAGCATACCTCCTGGTTATATTAAACTTCCAATGGGAAACCTTTATAATTTTATGGGGAAACACGGGGGTCTTAACAGCTTTAACCAAATATTAGATTTCTAATAATTTAGCTGTTATACTTTTTCTAGGGGGTTAATTATTAACTGTTTGTAAAACTTCTGTTTTACCACTCAGCACAATCATCCACTGTTTTACCACTCAGCACAATCATCCAGACTGGACATGAAACTGCTGTTCGAGGAAATGTAGCATACATTTGTAGCATACATCTGTAAAAAGACCTTGTTAACTGACCTGTGCTTTTGTCAAACAAATACGTTTGAAATGACCGAACTTTACCCCATTTTTTCTGCGCAATGATGTGATCTCTTTGATATCTTCCTCAATAAACATGTCTCTGTTTTACTTACTGTATCAGATTTTCAATATACCCTTATATGGCAATGGTTTCCTTAAGGATACTACGAATATGAATATCTTTTGTCTGGTTATTGAAATCTTGATGCAATCTCCACGTTTTGACGGTGCTTTATTTCTGAATTAAATACCTTCGTGCTAAATCCTAATCATTTCCCTCCGTTTTTCTCATTATTACTTTTTATTTTAATTGGAATATTTTTGTGTTTTTTTTTATCGCTACCCTTGACGATATCTCATCCGTGTCTTACTGTAATCTGTATTTGTTTTATAAAATATAAACTTATAACATTAACACGCTTAAAAAAAGAAAGTCTTGATATCAGTTGCTATAAAACGTGGCTAAGTACATAGAAACAGGGCCATGCGAAAAAATGCAAAGCACCAAAGTGATATCGATTTTTTTCTTTTTTTTTTCCACAGGAACACATTCGCATATTGCATTACATGTATCACTTGTGGCGCACACAAATATATAAACATGATCTATGGATTTTGTGAAGAAGTCGTACTCCGCATTGTACCGTGGTTAGGATTCGAACTCGTAACCCCTAGATTACAAGCCCAACTCGCTAACCGCTGTGCTACAGCTCCGCATTAATATGGTAGACAAACAAATCATTGAGATCAAGCGCATGGTTATATCTCACGTGAGAGGCTCATAAAACAGTTCCATGATTTTGTCGATAACATTAGAGATAATTATTTTATTATTAGTGAAACTTTTTAGCATGTAGATTGTTAAAAATATATTTCGTTGAGCAGGATTATGCTTTAATCTTGTAGTGGTCCTTCGTTGTTTTTGATGTTTGCTTTTTATATCTAGTTATAAAGAAAATGATTGCAAACTCACTTGAACAAGGAATATTATTGCAAATCGTCGCTTCACTAGCCGGTCCAACACATACAAAGGCTTTGCACAATATCTCTACTTCCGATTTCGACCGGTATTGCAAGGCTTGTCACAACTTGATAATTTTGTCCATGAGCTCCAGACACCGTCAACTAAAAGTGTATAAAGTATATTTCTGTTAACGAGTAGTGTATGGTCTAATATATCCAAAACATTACAAAGTAGGATATACTCTGTAGCGATATGGGTACAATATGAACTCGGTCCAAAGCTATTGTCATTCACTCCCACTAACCCTCACTAAATGAGACATGCTTTATGCTTTCACATTATTTGTTCCTTTGCTGCTTGTAACGTATTTTGACAGAAAATAATGTTTATTTAACGCTTTAATGCATACTGTCCCGGAAAGGAATAAAATCAATGGTATTTTATTTGCTTTTTTGCTTTTTCCAGGGGGTTAATTATTGGAAATATAACTTAAAATAAATTTAGAAAAAGCTGATAAGACCTGCCCTATCATAAAATTATAAAGGGTTCCAAAGGGAAGTTTAATATAACCAGGAGGTATGTTTATGCATTAAAGGGTTAAATATTGTTCCTATTAATAGTTCATTTGTAGAGAATCTATTCTGTGAGAGAGAAAAACAACGCAATACAACACAATATTAGCAGAAGATTCTCACGGACTTAGTTTTTAACAGCTTTGAAAAATCAAACTTGATTTGCAGTGTTTACGCTTTTATACGGAACGGGCCGACGACAACCCGAAATGGCCGACTAGCTGGCAGGCAAAACAATGCGGCGACTTAGTGGCGAAGGAGAAAAATCTGGAAATTTTTTAGTGTTGCAGAGAGAAAATCTTCAATAGATATAAGTCTAGCATGTAGCCTAGCTATTTTTGCGACGAGAAAAACATCATATTTTAAGTCTCTTCACCTAAGTCGCATATATTTTTTCCTGCCATTACGTGACAAAACTATCACGTGATCAAAACAAACCACGTTAAAAATAATCTATATTTCAAAATTATTATATACCTGGACAAAAGTGCGTATTGCATTCTGTTGACACGAATGACTTCCCCATACAATTATTGTCATAGTATTTTGGTGCAGGATTTACACAACTCCTGCTTCGAGACTTTAAATCACCACCGCATATTCGATTACAAATCGTTCATGCAGACCACTCCGAGAAACCGCATGAACTGAAATATTTTGATTTAATACATTTTTAAAATAAAAACTTCTTAATTCAATATAGCTAATTTTATTTGTTTATTTATTTATTTTTTACTTATTTATTTAAACTATGCTTTCTAATTGAGCTAGAAAGAATTAGTTAGAGCACACTTGACAGTTTGGTGAAACATAGGAAATGTCAATCTTCATTATGTATTAAATTATATCTGCATAATTTATTTCAACAAACGCTGATTAGATGGGTGTTTTGAATTTCTCATAATTGATTGCTTACAACAAACAGTTTACAATTTACAGTTTAAAGTCAGTTAAAAATACAAGCAATTTTTTTAAAGATTTTCCGCAGGGTGTAAACTTATATTACAACTTGTGAGGTAAACAGAGCACTTGTCAACTAAAATAATGATTCGCACCATATGGAAACAAGTCCAGCTACGACGGGTGGGAGCATGTACTCCCCAATATTTTGTAACAAGCATCTATATTAGACTGTTTAATTGTGATCGTAAAAAAACTTGCATATTTACGTTTTTTTAACAAAACAGACTAAAAACGAAAAATGTTCACTGGGCCTCACCCCATGACTACACTCACACACCAAATTAAAAATTGATTAATTTTATTAGAAGAAATGAAGGTATATTGCTCTATCCCTATAATGACTGGTGCCCAGGAAATTATTCAAATCTATATTAATTTCTTTGCTGTTTTGCTTTTCCAAGGTGTTACTAATTGGAAATAAAAGGAAATTTAAAGTTGGTAAAAATTGATAAGTCACCCTGATCTTGCATTAAATTGCAACGGATACTATTAGTAAATTTACAATTAGCCGGAGGCGTATGCAGGCAGGCAATACAATTACCTGGTCATCAGGGTTGCGCGTCTGATCGTGAATCTGATTGGTGTAGAGCGCAATTTATGACGTCAGAACAGTGCTAATATTTTACGGTATTTCCCGGAGTCAATGACAATGCATAATGGCGGTCATTTTATGTAAACAAAACAAAACAAGAGTTTTAAAGTGACTTTAATTAAAGTTATAGAGTGACTAAAAAGTACAGTTATAATACAGCAAGATGTCCGGCAAGTCTTTACAAATGTTTTAGCTCTCCGACCTGTAAGAGTGTATCATTACGAATCACCTTTGTTTGAAGTAAGAAAACGAAACTACAACTACAAATTTTTTTATTATGAGCAGAAGCCTGTAGGTGGAAATGGAATTGGGAAATTTTTGCTGAACGTTAAGAAACCTGTTATTATATGTCATCGTGTTTGTCATTTGTCATTGTAGCGAATCATAGTGCAAAAAAACCAGCGATATCGTGCTTACTTAATGGAATATTAATCCTCTCCAAGTCTCTCAACTAGCTAAGTGAACGCCAGAAGAGCTTAAGAATTTATCACATATGTAGGTACCGAACGTGAAAGAATATGTCCAACATTCCAAGTAACGATGTTAACAAAAAAACACCCAAGTCCATCTTCCCTACAAGTTGTTCCAGAAAAAAGACTGTTTACTTCCACAAACACAACAACAAATATTTGAAAACTGGAATCCGGTATTGCCTGCAAGTTTTTATGATGTTCACATCTCAAATTGTATTTTGAATATAAACATTAATCACAACACTGTATTTTATCTCTCTCGTCTATCACCATTCGTAAAAGGAAACATATTTTCATCCATGGAGCTAGCTAAGTTATGGTTTTTGAAGCAAAAAGTATGCGAAATTAAGTTATCGCATAAACCTTTCTATTTTTAAGCTACGACTGTGTTCAAACTAAACCTTTCTTAGCCTGTGAGTTAACCTTCACTGCAATTTGGTAGAGCCATCGATGTTCAAGCACAAAGCGCTTCTTGTCTTAATGTTCGCATTGACAATTAAAAGATGTAACTTATAATATCTACTGTTTTCATAAATACGCAATAATATTTAGGAGATAATACAGGTCAATATTGACCCGATCTAATTTTTCTGTTCTGCAACATACTTTACCTACTTTGACAAGTCGGCGTTCGAATTATTCAAAGAACCAGATAAGCTTATGATTTCAAAACGTTTTAAACGAAAAGAATAATAATATTTATAAGTCCTTTCAACAGAATAAACTTCGCCATCATCGTAAATAAAACTTAACTGATGAAGGGATGCTCTTCTTCTTGTTTCATTTTCTTGTGTCCATAGAGTTGTTTTACGTGTATGAAATCGATATTTTCTTGTGTCCATAGAGTTGTCTTACGTGT
>JANTOQ010492014.1:0-11252 GCA_027564595.1 Bythotiara depressa | reverse complement strand
ACGTGAAAAAATACGTAAGAAATTATTTTTTAAAAAAATCGATTTTTTTAAGCTAGCAGCCTTTACACTATCCTTAATTATAATAGGTTTTCTATAGAAGCCTTTCTTACACTTGTTTGATGTTGTATGTACAGTAAGCTTTATAAAACAAAAACCAACTCTAATTAACTAAAAGGACAAACCTATTCTGTAGGTTGTTTTATTTATAATTAATGTCTATATCTCATATTAGTCCAAATTGATAAAAAAAAATTTAACTTGTTACAGATGTTTGCTTCCACAACATCTGTCTCTGTTTATCTTCTTAAATTGCTGTTAAATCAGACCACACATTTTTTTACAGATAACTAGAATCCTTTGATTGAGTGCAAAATAAATTTTTTCTAGTTTCTAGTTTCTATATACTGTATAATGGTGTAATCTTGTGATACTTCTAGTTGTCCCTTTTAGAAGGAAACTAAAATAATTTTCTAAAAAACTAAGTTATTTTTAAGCAGGACTGTCTTTATATGTTTGGGACATTTTTTGGTTACTCAGATATCTTAATTGTTATACCCTGAAACCCCAAATTTATGTTGCCACTCCAGGACTTACAGTTAAAAATATGAATCAAGCACATGAGGAGAAAATCATATAGCAATCACACTTAAGATATTGCTTTGTTAGAGATTTGAGATCAGTATTCTTTCTGCTATATTTTTTTCTATAATATTATTACCACAACTGAAGCAAACAAATTATTACACTGAATTGAAGAAGCATGTATAAGTGTTGGATTGTAAATAAATTTGGCAAAAACGGAATTTATGTGCTACAACCAGGAAAGAGTGCTAACATCTTTATGTCTTAAAAAGGTAGAAAACTTCATCTATACCTAGGAGCCTCAATAGGCATTGCAAAAGCTTGGTCTGCTTTAAACAATATGTCATTGATAATGGAAGTCCAACTTGGTCTGCTTTAAACAATGTCATTGATATGGAAGTCCAACTTGGAAAAGAAAACTAATATCAATTTCTTCAAAGCCAAAGTAGAAAGTATACTGTTATATGGAGCAGTCGTGGTCCCTCAAGTAGAAAGTATACTGTTATATGGAGCAGTCGTGGTCCCTCAAGTAGAAAGTATACTGTTATATGGAGCAGTCGTGGTCCCTCAAGAATGCAACTGAGAGAAAGCTAGATGGTACATACACACAGATGTTAAGAGCAGCACTAAATGTCAGTCACAAACAGCATCTAACTAACAAAGAACTCTATGATGGTCTCCCTAAACTTACAGAAATGATCAAAGTAAGAAGATTACGGTTTGCTGGACATTGTTTCAGAGAAAAAGAGGAAATTAGCAAGTGATCTGCTATTATGGGGACCTAGTTATGGAAAGTAAGGCAGAGGTAGACCAATTAAAATATAATATTGACTAACTAGTAGATACAGGCATTGAAAAGGGTTAGATACCAGAAGTGATGCAAGACAAGAATGTGCAAAATGGAAGAAAACTGTCATGATTTCCCGACCAAGGTCGACCCGTAAGGGTAATTACCACAACACTCATTTCACAGGATTTAATTAACAATCAATGTGATCAGAACCATGCATCAAATTCACGAAACAATACTTTATCAATTCAGATAAACATTACTTGATATAAGATATAACCACATAAACATTACTTGATATAAGATATAACCACTAACATAAAAAGAGAACAACAAACATTAACTTACAAGCCGATCTAAAAGGAATTGCAATCTGTCCTTGCACAGAGCCAATACTGATAATATGTCCTTTCTTTCGAGAGATCATTGATGGTAAAATCGCTAAACAAGTTAAAAAAGTAATTATAGAAATATTAGGGCCTAATTACCCAACATACCTCAAAAATATGAATTCTAAATAAAAGTAAACATGCATTTCCTAATTATTTACATCCAAGTTCTGTCAATCATTCATAAGAAAACAAAACTAAATACAGTTTTACAGACAGACAACAGAGTTACCAACAAATTAGTTACATAAACCTTGTTAGGAAAATTAACTCACAAGTAATTAAGATAAAAAGGTTTTTCTAAAAAGATGCAGTAGGTTTGATTTTGACACAATTCAAAGACAAAGATTCATCATTGTTGATAAAACTGTCAATGCTTTGTGTGCATGATGATGACAAACTTGTGGGTCTATATTATGAGACAGACACATTTTGTTTTACCTGCATGTTTTAACATTTTAAGAAATAATATATATAAATATATAATGTATTTCAAAACTAGAAAATCAATAGTATTCACTATGCCACTGAAACGACATCCTGAGTCCCAAAGAACTTGGAACGACATAAAACTTTCTAATTATTATTATTATATATATCAATAGAACAGAAGCGGCGCTCCAAATAATAGTTTTGGGTCATTTAAAGGGCAACTAACGTTTAAAAATAAGTTTCGATGTTTTACGCAATAATAATTGGAAAACGTATATGAAAGCAAATTTCATAAAAAAACAATGTTTTAATAGTTTATGTGAAGTTTTCACTCACATTTTTATTCTGCCTTTTCTCCTTACACTTTCCGCCATTGAACAACAAATTCTTTTAAATATACACAATCACGGTTAATCATGGTGTAGAGTTTTGATGTCACACTGGCTCTATCTACTTAAAAACATTATGCATTCAGCAGTGGAGTAAAAATGTCAGATAAGTCATGCACAGAAGAAGACTCTATATTCGAGACATCATCAGTCGATAACGAAGAAATTGATATTTTGATGGCTATGCATTAGAGCTAGAATATTCTAACGCAGAATCGCGGACGAATTTTAATTTAGGAAGTGAGTCTTCTTCCTCAAGCAATGAAGAACTAGAATCTACTTGCCTGGAAAATATGCACTGGTGTACTTGCGAAAATTGTGTTATTATGCCAACTTTATTTGCATTAAAATGTTGTCACAAGTATCAAAGTTTACTAGATGTGAAAATACATGGTATAAATAAAGTGCATATCAATAAAGATTATTTTATCTTTTGACAACTTCTAAAACCTGATTTACTTCGATTCCTTTATCACTGTTAAAGCCCTTTCACTTGTTATTACTTTGTTTACAAAAAAATCTACCCTCTATAAGTTCAATTAGAATGATTTTCTTTTTCAAATTGATCATTCATCTTTCGACAACTCCGATTCACAACAAGATCAAATAAAGAGTAAGGAAAGAAAATAGCTTAGTTTTTTAGGCTATAGATAGTGAAAATCTTTTAAGTTGATGAAAAATTTTAATAATCCAAATTATAAACATAAAAATTATATATAAAATAATATAAAAATGCAGGTGTTATTATATTACAGTACAAAATTTACAGTAATTGTATTTTTCCTTTCACAAGAACAACATCCAAACTAATGTTGAGAAGCAATGTTTTGAAAAAGTAGAGCAGGTATGACAAAATTAATTCCCAGACTCTTCTTCTTCAGTGGTCCGAGCATTGGAAGGATTGTAAGGCCTCTCATAATTAATAATTCCTTCATTGTTAAGTGCATGCATCATGTTGAAAACATTAACCCTATTCAGCCTAGGCTTTTAGGGGCGGTTCAGGACTAAGGAGGGGGTGGTCCTTCCCCCTCCATAACCTTTGATATAGACATGCAATAAGAATATAACTTGGTACATATACATACTTGGGGGCAACACAAAACTTTTGACCTAAAAATTATTTTGATGGCATCATCACTGTGCTGATGATGTCATAAAAATATTTTTCGCATATTGGTCACCAAGAAATTTGAGACCTACTTTAAATGTTCTAAAATAAGCCTGGGGTGTTTTATCAAATAGAAATAGATCATTTGACTATTATTTCTGATTTCTAAACAAAATTATCTTTCCAACGGTATATAATACCAAGACATAAAAAAAAAATTTTGATCACCTGCTGAGGATCTAATCCCAACAGAAGAACCATTACTGCAAATAATAATAAATTTTCCTCATTTTGTTTCCAATTAAATTATAGAAAAACTAACAAAATTTCAGCCTGTTTGTGCCAGTGGTTCAAAAGATATTTTTAAAAACCTGACAGGGGGCACAGATTCCACCCCCTCTATAATGGAGAGTTTTTCTTTTTCCTGTTTACATGAAGTTGTTGCAGTGCACAGCCCCCTGCCTTTATAATCGAATTTTCTTCATAATAAATACCCAAGTGACATTTTCAGTCATTTTGTGCATTAAAGGTGCTATTTTTTATTGGCCCTTTCATTTTTGAAGAACTCTGATTGGTTAGATTTTGTCATGCATAAAAAATGTTCAAATTAGCCAGCTGGCTTCTTTCCAAGGAGAAGAGAAAATCAACAACAACAAGATGGCAGAAAAACTACATGGGAAACGTTCTGGATGACCAAAAGGATCGATAAAGGAAACAAAAACTACTCACTTAGCTACGCGAATTCTATTATCTGACGAAACTTATAAAGGTTGGTGTTGTATAAAAGAAAGAGTAAACTTGAGGAAGAATGAAGACCTTGCTAAATGTTATTAGATTGGTAGGTGTTTTGTTTACGTTTGTAGCCACATATATATAACCACAAAAACTGACTATAAGCAGACCCACGTAGTAGCTATTTTTCTATTAAACTATTTTTTCTCTAGTATTTTTAAAAATCACGTTAGTCTTTGTTTATAAGGTATATCTGATGAGGAAGCACGATTGATTCGTTGATATATAGCTAGCCAGCTAGCTAGCTAGAGTGCAAACATAAACCACACCTCCCTAACTAACTAAATATGAAAAAATTATTATGTATAGCTAGCTAGACTGTCAGTCTTAGTAGTCTCAAGCAGCATTTTTTATTATAGGTACGAAAACAAAAATACGGATCTTCCTCCTCGACTGACACCCATTCATGTTTCATCACGAGGTAGCCATCTTTTCACACAAGCAGTGATTGCATGGAAGTAGATAGACCCCTGAGGAAGAAAGATGCTCCTGCAGTTGTTGTAAAACCTGCATAAAAACTTAGGATTTATTTAGATATACAGATAAACATTGTATTATTTATATTTAGTGTTAGTTCGTCTGAATTAGTCACACATTGTATTTTTCCATATATAAACATTTGTATTTTACTTATATAATTCCTATTTTTATTTGTTTTGACTTTCGTTCCGATATCAAAAAGAGAAAGAAGCCCTGCGTTTTGTAACTACATGTTATTGAAAACGAACTTTGTTTATACTTATTACGGTAAAATCTCTGGTGTTTTTATTGTTTGTCAATTAAATAATTATTTAAAAATTTAATTATGCAAAAAAACACAGCTGGTTTCCATGCAAATGGAATCATTCATCAAGCATTTTATAAAACGAAAATAACTTTTCGTTGACAGAAAATAACTTTTCGTTGACAGTCAGAATAGTAAAAACTGTCGGTTTTTCAAAAATTTACGCAATGTGCTACAAGGTTACATTACAAAAATAAAAAAATTTGAGGGATAGCACCTTTAAGAGTGGAAGTTATATATAAAGCATTTCATGCTATAGTTATTTGCATAGAGTAAAGGGTAATAGATCTTGAAACACGCTGTGCAGTGTCTAGACAATAAGCATCTAGTAGAATAAAGAAAACAAATACAACGGTATACCAATTTTGTTTCATCCTACAAAATCTCATATTGGAGTTTTAACAATTGCATGCACATGCCAGAAATTGAAACAGACTGTGTGCAGCAGGTCAGTTTCATAATCTTTACGCCTAGTTTCTATTTGCTTATAACTTACAAGCATATTTATAAAGAAAATTATTCTCAAATGGATGAAATATAATATTTTAGTTAAATTTAAAATGTTTTATCATTATATTATAACGAAGAAGAAGAAAGAATATTTATTATGTAGAGACAAACATATTTTTATAACCATCTTTCTGTGTTCAATTTTATTAAACATTTTTAACATGCATTATGAAAACTTCTAAAACAAATCTTCTAGGAAAATATAGCATAACAGTTTGTAGAAGCAATAAATAATATTTATACAGACAGTAATATGATTTTTCTTAACTGTTGCTAAGCGTGTGGAAACCAGTCTTATACATCTTTTAATTTGAGGGAAGGAAAAATCAGTCAGGTGGAAAAAATGGTATGTAAAAATATCCATACAAGAAACAAATAAAAGCCATAACAAAATTCTTAGAAAAAGAAAGTTTCTTTTGTGTCACAGGAATAACATGTTTGAACTTTTATCAGTGGAAGTATTATATCAGAGGGACACACTAAAGAAGATGAATTATAAAATGTTTCTTTACTACTTATGTACATATCACACAAATGTTCTTTAAAATAATTAATTAGAGTAGGTCAGCAACAGTCATAAAATTGTAGTAACAGCCATAAAAATCAATTGTGATAGCTTTATTGAGTTGGTATCATGAAAATAATTTTCTACAAAATAATTAAATAATTAAATAATCCCTCAATCTCGTTCAACTGTTTTAATTTAACAACGAATGAATGATTAATTATGAGAGGCCTAATGGCAGCAAGCATGGCTAAAACTTACAAGCAGTTTAGTGTCAAGAACTAAAGGGAAATAAGTAATATATATTATGTTTTTATGTTTTTTTTATAAGTTTATAAAGAACATCATACAAGAGGAATGTAATTGTTTGTTTGTGATGTAACATTACATGGAACATTTTTATATAGTCTACACTTTTAATTAAATGTAATACCATAAGGGTTTACAATTTTTGAGTAAGCACTTACTAGAGACCAGCAATTCTTTAGAGACTGATGCTTTATATAGGAATAGTAGAAGGAACTTAGAAGAATTAAGAGAGAAATAAACTTTTTTAAATATTAAATATCCAATAAGGATCCTTGTTAGTATCTCTTACTATAAAATATATTAAATCAGTTCTACATATGAAACTATGAAACGTCAACAAAATCATTCTCACAGTTATTGCCATTTCTTCACACCCTAACCAAAGGAGGAGAGTGGTTATCAATGCTTTAATAAAATAAATCTGGGACTTAATGGGAACCATTCATTCATTCATTCTTTTTTTATTTGAAGCTGGCACTCTAAACCTTGTCACATTCTTTAACCTTCCCACCCCACACAAATTGTATTCATTCCAAAACAACGTCTTAGAAAACATAGGCCCAACCATCTACAGTGTGATTAAAAAGAGAAGCATTATCGAATTCAAATATTTTTCAAAGCTATTAGGCTGAATCATGAAATTGAAGCTTGGTATTAATTACATCCATTTTATTATGATTGCTGATATGTAGCAATATTCTAGCATGTTGTTATTTATGCTAGCTTTTTTTATTTATATGCTAGCTTTTTTATTTATATGCTAGTTTTTACATTTGTATGCTAGCCATTTTAATTTATATACTAGCAGTTTTTATTTATATGCTAAGATTTTATATTTATATGCTAGTTTTTTATATATGGAAGGTTTTTAAACCTACGAATCTGGTCTGTTTATTAAACAGCTACCGTGAAACACTTTCTAGAATTTATATAAAATGGTAACAGGAGAGGTGAATGTCGAAGACAATTCTTCATGACTTAAACTAACCTCAGTGGAAAGAAGAAACTGTTCAAAGGAAACTGTTCAGAGGATGAGTTGGATTTGCTTAAAGGGCAACTAACTTATTTTTAGAATCTAGTTGACTGGAAAATATTACTTGTGTACTTGTAAAAATTGTATTATTATGCCTATTTTATTCAAGTCAAAATGTTGTCATGAATATCAAAGTTTACTAGACATGAAACTGGCTGGTATAAAATACATATATCAATGAATACAGATTTTTTAAATCTTTTGAAAACTTCTATAAACTGATTTACTTCTTTACTTCAAGGCATTTTCCATAACCACCGACCACCAACCATTGTCCACTGACCACCAACCCATCAACCAATTGTAAATTTTCCATACCAGTAACTTGTACCAGGACCCAATAAAACTTGATCCATAAAAACACAATTTTAGTACTGTCATGGATTGTTTATTGATGACTTTTGTTGCTAGTCTTTAAATAGGTATGTATTATTAATATTAATATACATTATTGACCAAGCCCATCGATTACAATACTGGATTTTTAAAGAAAACAATGCCTGTAGGCATCCGGACTTAAATTTTGGTCAGGCAGTATGACAACAGAATTTCAAGGATATTACTGACTTGGTCCATTGATAACGTCACTGTAGTGTTTAGAAAATAATTTTCCGCTAGTCATATGGACTTCAAATTCCGCCAGGTGATTAAAGTAAGAGGTTATTGACATATCAGGCCCTGAATATCCTGAAAATACACAAATAATACAATTTTTCCATAAATAATATGAAAGTATAACTCATTTTAATGTTTAGCGTTTTGAATGCTTCAAATATTTTCGCTTTGTTTTTTTTTTCTATGTGGATAGTGTGCTTGGGGGCACATGAAACTTCGACATTACATACTTATACTTATTACTTATCTATCCACTTTGATCAAGCTACGTAGCTATTGTTTTGCAAAGTCACTTGCAGGGCTTCCTTTTTGTCCACCTTGCAGAAAGAAATTAAATTTCGTTTTGAGTGTCCTGTATGAGAACCAATCAAAAAGTGGTGTAAATCTTCACAAGTCTCCATTTACATGTAACAAAGGAACTAAAACTTTTTTATGCAAAAATATCCTAGATATTTCCCTTATTGGAAAAATAAGACTTTATTAAAGGAATTTTTAAATCAGGGTCTATTTTTTCAGAGTCCAGGGCCCCAGTCTGCAAAATTTGGTCTGTGGTCAGTTGGCTACTTCAAGTCCCTTTCACTGACATTACTTTGTTTACAAGAAATCCTGCCCTCACTTTCTTTTCCATATGTATAGTTTTAAATTGAAAATTGATTATTTTAGACAACTTTGATTCACTGTGTATAGAGAGTTAATGTTTAGAAAAAGTAGAGCTGGCATGTCGTCACAAAATTAATTCAAAACACAGACCAGATCAGCGATTACACACCATGCATATAATATTTTTTTAACGTTTTGCATGTAAGGTGTTCTTCTTTCTAGCATATAATTTACCAAGCATATAAATAAAAATGGCTAACATATAAATATAAAAAGCTAGCATAAAAATAAAAACAGCTAGCATATAAATAAAAAACCTAGCATATAGATAATATTAAAATGCTAAATATTGCAACATATAAAGCAACCATATTTTATTCTTATTAACATTTTTTTTACCAACTAGATTTTGCTTTCCATGGCTTTTTCTGGGTTTAGCCAGTTCTAAACAAATACAGCTACAGACACAGAATTAACTTTTGATTTTACTGTCATTGTCACTGTCTCATCGATAAATACATAAAATAGTGAGACGAGACACCAAACAACAAGTAATTGAAATGGCATTTATGTACATAATAGAATCTCTTAGTTAAACTTTTCCAGATTGATAGATGACTTAAGATTTTGGTACTTTGGAAATGATTGAAGTAACCATCATCCTACAGCATGGTTACAAAGGGGGTGCTGTCTCACTTGCTTCTAAATGGGACTTTGATACACCTTGAAATAGAAAAATCAATTAAATAAGGACACTTTCTGTTATTATTGATGAAAATACATCCACAAATGTGACTCTACCAAGTTTCCCATCAGCACCAATCCCAATTTTAGTTTTATGGACACCCTACCGAATAATTAGGGAACATGGACTAAAAGCGCAAACGTTTTACATTGTATACATCCCTGTAGCTGCATAATGATTATGGGGGAAGTTATTATGACAACATAATTACAAATAACTTATTTAACGATAATGACAAATGAGTCAGGTACTGTTAATAATTTTGTCAGAGCAGCCTTCAAAAAACATTAGGTAAAAATAGAACAAAACACATAAACTTATTATTTCTAATTTACAAAGGATATACTTATTAGCTTTACCTGCAACTAAATTAACGGGCCCAAAGTAATTAATATTCATCAAGTTGTGATGAACGTCAATTATGGTATCCTTCACAGAACCACGCTGACTTATACCTGCATTGCTAATTAATAGGTCTACCGGACCAAAATCTTTTTCTACAGCTTTTACACATCTACTTATGTCTTCTGAGTTAGAAATATCCATAGGGTGAACAACTGGCCAGACACTTGCCTAAAAGGAAAGGTAACCAATAATATATCTATACTATTTGTTCTGTGTAAGATACAAAACCACAATAACAACAACAACAACTGGAATATAATTATTACGGCCATTTAGACATACCCAAAAGTAAATTTGTACATTATTATCACTCAAGATTGCCATGAACTCACACACTTAATGATATTTCATGTTTACATACCTCCTGATAATCCACGAACCTTCACCAGAAACATATTCCTGCAGTTTAACACTATATATGGTATACATATCTGAAGTGCTTTAAAAAATCAGTGTTTTAAAAAATCATTTGAAATCCAATGAATGTGCTTTCATCAAGGATTTGATTTGATGTGTTTGGTAAGAGATACATACGTACATATGTGCTTGGTATGAGACCAGGGCCATATCCAGAGCAGTTTTGTAAATAGCAGACATGCGAAGCTTCAAGATATACAGGATATAAACTAATGAACAAAAGGTTTTTGTTTCTTGTTGACCTTTTAATTGTGACTGGTGTAAAGGAATCAAACATTTACTGTATTTATTAAAATTTATGAGTTTGTTTTTCAAGAAAATAGCACTTGCTATTGTCGGAAAATACATTTTCTGGCAATCTAGAGTCATCAAATTCCAAAATTTTCCATACAATTCTAGACACTAACTAGCAGATCACTAAACCAGTGTGCCCAAAAAAGACATGTGTTTGGTAGGCCCTTCCCACTTCTAAAAAGGAGCCAATAGGACTGGTTTTTCATTGGCTTATTCATTTTGGCAGTAGGGATAGCTATTAATTGGATTATATGCCTCATTCCATATGGTTTGCCTTTTCATCAGATTACAGTCTCATTCAGCCAAATCTTGATGGCATCTGCTGGATATATAATTATTTCTAACCTCATCATCGCATATCTCCTTCTTGACACGGTTTAACTCAGTAACATTCCGGGCACATAGAACGACTTTAGCACCATCAATTGCCAATCGTTTTGCACAAGCTAAACATATACAGTTGGTACATTAAACCATATATGCAATGCAGTGTTTGAGACAAAAATATATGAAAGTTTCCCTCCCCCTGAAAATCATGAGAATGAAATTAATT
>JANTOQ010492013.1:0-20513 GCA_027564595.1 Bythotiara depressa | reverse complement strand
TGTTTGGTGTATGGCATTGAAAACAACCATTCTGTTTGGTGTGTGACATTGAAAACAACCATTCTGTTTGGTGTATGGCATTGAAATTTTCAGCATAGGCATATTTTTGACGAGGAATCTGAAACTGGAGTACGTTTTCTATAAAAATAAACTTCAAATGTTCAATGAGACTCAGGAAAGGTCTATTCGAAAAGAAATCATTTGTTATTATCGAACGTGATGTTGTTTACTTTTCTATTCAGGATACGATTAACACTAAATTGTGTTCGGAACCGTGTCCGATGATGCCGTACATTTCTCCTTTATATTTTGCCATATTTGTTCTTGCATCACAATTTGTTCTGGTTAACGTGGTCGTTGCCGTTCTTATGAAACAGCTAGAAGATTCCAGTAGACCAACGTCGTCACTAAGCAATATGGTACCATCCAGCGGAGCATCCGATGAGTATTATGCTAAGCAAAACCAAGTTGACACGGAAAATTTGAATAATGGTAATTTAAACGAATGTAAGCAAGTAAACAATAATGACACCATTGATGAGACTTCTTTTAGTGAAAATGACCCACTAATTCTATCTTCTGATATTAAACGACACGAAGAAGATTATTTAAGCATGATTGCTAACATGGGGGAATGTCCTGAGAAACACTGTAAAGACTGTATGGAGCTGCTTGAAAAAAATGCAGCGTTCGATACTTGCAATTCATTGAGTAAACGAGACAGCACTATAATAAATTCTTCTGAGACAAACTTAGATGAATCTCTAGGATCTTTAAAAAATAATAATAATGTTGATGAGCCTACAACAAATTCAACTGAAAACATCGAGACCGATGCAACATTAATCAGTGAAAAAGATGGCGTATCCGAAGATACGCGTGATGAGTTAGATAGGCCTTTAGAAACGACAGTAAACGAGGATGGTTCAAATAAACCTAATACAACTAAAGAGCAGGTTGAACAAAATGAATGCTTGGAACCACTCAGTAACTTACATAATGAAAATAGTAATAAAGAAATATATAAGAACGATTCTCATGGAATAAGCGAGTCTGGTTCGCAATGTAAACCAATAGAAAATATAGATAATGAACACGCAATAAATAATGATCAAGTCAAACCCGTAGCCTCGATAAGTAACGATCTAGATAAGTCAATAAACTTGATAACTAATGATAAAGACAAGCCGACTAATTCTGCAACTACAGAACAAAACATAATTGCACCTACAGTTAAAAATGAGCAAGACAAAACAGTTGAAAAAAATAGTCAACACAAACCTATAGATGCAGTAGATAATGATTATCGAGACAAATCTGAAAATAGTGATACAAGTGAAAAGGAAAACGTCAAGCTGGAACAAGATAATACTAAAACGTCGTATGACGATGTAGATAACTTCACTATAGTAAACATGGCGGATAATTCCCTACAGAAAACGGTCGTCTAACGTCAAACTTGTGGGTCGGTATGTTCCGGCACTTATCAAGAATATATGGCGCATAATCTCCTCCACGCTTGATTATTTTGTAATTAGTCTACAGTTAATATTTCTTAGCTGTACATGCGTAATAATTACCAGTAGGTATGCTAATTTCTGCGTGTAGGTGTTGTACGTATGGTCTGTTAATGTTCCTCGAACTTCTTTCTAAAGCGCCCTTTCTTTCCACTGGATTTGAAAGGGTGATCAACCTTGATTTTATAAAGCCTACAAACTAAACATTGCCAATGGCTTTATGAAGCCCTTCATTGTAGATCTGAACGAACATTTTATAAAAACTATTTCGGTACTCTGAAACAAGCATTGTTATTTTTTAATTTAAATTTAACTACGTTGGCTTTTATAACCAAAATGATTATGCGTAAGCAGATAAAACATACATGTAACATTGAACGATATATCGCAAATATATCGAATTTGCTTAGAATTATGCTCACTGTTCAATATCAACCACGAAAGAGAGTATAACGAGAGCGATATTGTATGGTCGGATTCCACTCACTGAAAAACGTCTACGGGAAAATATGCGACAACCTCGGTTAGTGAAAAGAAATTTTGTTGAAAGAAATGTTAAAAAGGTCTGTGGTACTTTTTGAGTTATTGGCTATGCAACATTACAATAATTTTCTGATTATGCTCTCCTTCGTTGGGGGAAGTCCGGTTTTAAGGTCGAAGAATTGACCAAAGGATCCTACGATGGTACTGTTTTATATTCCAAAGCCGCCAAATGAGGTGTTCTAGAAAATAGGTGTTTTTACACTTAAAATAGGTTGTTTTTACACTTAAAATAGGTTGTTTTTACACTTAAAATAGGTTGTTTTTACACTTAAAATAGGTGTTTTTACACTTAAAATAGGTTGTTTTTAACCTGGTTAAAATAAAGTCGTTCTACTAACGGAAGTATTCTTTCTACACTTAACAATTATATACGAAAGTTTTATAAAACCTGATAAATAAGCTATATTAAATTGGGGAAGGGGGATTGGTAGCCGGAAAACTGAACTAAGTTAGAAGGAAAAACAGGGTGTACGTAGAAAATAAATAAGGCTCTAGAAGTGGAGTTTAATTTTTTTTGTAGATTCTCTTGGAATACTTTCATTTTACTTTTTTCCCTCCACCTTTGTGTTCCTTGTACCTCCACCTTTGTGTTCCTTGTACCTTAACGGTACTCATTTTTTGCGATTGCAATTTTGAAAAATTTTGTTACATTTATTTTGATAATAACACATTTTTGATATTTTTCGAGATACTGATTTTTGCGACGATTAACTTTTTGCGAGATTCGTGGTCAGCAAAAAAACACTTTTGCGATATTTATATTCACAATTTGGCTTATATTTCCATTAGTGCGTTTGTTCTCGTGTGGGCGGAGCGAACGTTGTTGCGGATGCTTAATTTGCTTTTGCGCTGCATATATTTTATTCGTACTTGTCCGCTGTGGAATTTGAGAATTTCTACTTTTTCAGCGAACGAAGTGAACGTACAGATGAGCAAAGACAGCCCATGCACTCCACCCGCACGGGAAAAAGCGCAATAATGGAAATGGGCGTTAAAGTTGTATGCACTGCTATACAGCAGGTTTTCTATTCTGGTACTAATCCTTTTAGGCCCCACTATAATAAAAAAATTTCCTTTTGAATGCTCTAGATTGCCCAAAAAGTCCATAAACATTGTATAAAGTTTTCTGCTCTTTACTATGAAAAGAGGGCACAAATTTTTACTTTTGAAAAAGGACAGGGGGCTCCACTCCTCCTGAATTAGTACTCTTAAGGTTCCTTGAGTTTGGTTTTAAAATTTATGTTGGAATCCTGACAATAGAGAAATTATAAAACATCCTAGATGGAGTGCAAGAACACCTGATATCTTAGAACTTCTCCATTGGCTGATTCTGTATATTTCAATCTTTATTTCTAAAAATTATTTATTTTACCAATAATAATGGCGGAAATTATTTTTATTGTTTAAATACTAAAGTTTGTGTGTCATTGACAAAGTAATGTGTGGACCGTCATTTCAGAATGCCGTATTTCCTTTAGTAAACCCACCGAGAATGGCATGGGAAATTAAATTTGGAAATAAACACCTTCCTCCAATAAACGCCCCTTAAAATATTCACTTAAAAAAAATAAACGTCCATGTTGTTTATTAGAGGAAATACGGTAATGTAGTCATATGAAAAGATGTGTTTTTGTATTTACGGCAGTTTTATTTTGCTATATTTCGAAGTAAATCATTTTTTCACGGTTTGAATCCTTGATTTGTTATTATTGAATCCGACCCTTCTATTGCTCTTCTCCACATAGATTCGATGGTATTCCTTTCCAGAAATTAGTAAAATTTTGTAAAGAATTTATTTCTTGACTTGTCACTAATTATGGGAGTTTTTGGCATTTCATGCTGATTTGTTAGTACCTTCTCCCTTCACGTGTCCATTGCACGAGATTGGGGTTAGGTGTCGGTGGGTAACCTGCTTCAAGTACCACTGATTTATTGAAATATATCCGAAATTATCTTTATTTCACTGTTCTACACATTTTATGACGTCACAAAGGCCTCAAATGACCAATTAGGAGGATAGTGAGACCACTCCCCTTGTTCAACCGTGCTGCATAGTCACGGTCACTTCTCTACCAAAGTACCTGATTTGAATTTTTTTGGTGACATCATTTCTGGAAAGGAATATTGCGGGTGTTGCAACAAACAACAGAACAGCAAGACCGACCGGCTTTTCTCGGTTACCGGTTTTTTGCATTGTTTTTTAAATCTAAACTCAAGAGAGCGTTACAACAACATACACAGCAACCTAAAACTGCACCTCAGCAACATATTCTCGCATTGCATTTTGGTGTTACTTGTGGCGCACACAAATGGTTTGCAATGAGATCATTCTTTGCATGCTCTATGTATGAGTCAACCTCGCTACACGTGCCACGTGACATCTTATTACCACGTGATTAAATTTCTACACTTAACCCTTTAATTGTTGGGTGTACCTCTAATAAATTAAGTTTTTTATACTAGAAAACGTATATAATTAAATGAGAAACCCGGGGGTCTTATCAGCATTTACTAAATTACTTCCAATGCACTCTGGAAAAATCAAAACAGCAATTAGAAACTATTTAACTTATTCTAGGGACGCTGCCTCGTATAGAGTAGGAATGCACGGTAACCGATAAAAACAACTTTAGTTTATGTTTACACTGTCAGTATTGATATTCTTGTGGGAACCTTCTTTTCTGACAGAGATTGTCATACACAACTTTGGTAATTTTAATGTTGATCGCTTATTCTCTTAATGGACTCGTGTAATGATAGCTACTGACTGATAACAGCAAAGAAACACTTACCGTAATGCATCGATTAAGCGCCCGGTCTGACACAAGAAATTTTAACAAACGTCCCCCTCGAATAAGCGCCCGGTCTGGAAGTTTAAAAAATAAATAGCTCCCGGGCGCGTATTTGAGATGGGAAACCACTGAAAACTTTTTTTTCTTTACTTTTACAACACCTTTATTCATAAAACATGGAACCATTACAAATTCGTTTTTACAAATGTCTATTTCAATAAGTTCCTTTTGCTTTTCCAACTTTGCTGCCATTATTTCTGCCAATATTTTCAGTTTCGTTGTCGCGGTAACTTTGCTGGAACTACTACTATATTTCTCTACTCCTGTCAATCAAATAAAGCGCGCCCCTCGATTTAGCGCCCGGTACGAAAGCTCAAAAATTAAATAAGCGCCCGGGCGCTTAATCGATGCATTACGGTATAGTAGTAATCTTCCTCAATTTTTAATCTGTTTCTAGAAAAACCAACATCTACCATTCTGAGCCAACCTCGTTCCCAGGGCCTTTTTTTCCTTTTTGATGTTATTATTATTACTACTTCTCTTAACCCTTTTTTTAATTCATAAGCATACCCCCTGGTTATATTAAAATTCCCATTGGAACCCTTTATAATTCTATGAAGAACCAGGTCGTCTGATCAGCTTTTAGCTAATTTATTTTACAATATAATTCCATTAATTAACCCCTGGAGAAAACAAAATAGCAAAGAAATGACCAATGCTTTTATTCCTTTCCGGGGCCCCATAGAAGTGTTTCTATGCTAGAAAATGGAGCTGTTCTAGCGAAATTTGAAGAAAATATCAATATTTTCAAGAAAAATTGTACTTGTTTCAACGTTTTCATTGTTTTATGACATCACAAAGGACAAATGGACCAATTAAAAAGCTTAAATTAAGTTTTATGACATCACAAAGGACAAATGGACCAATTAAAAAGCTTAAATCAACAACCTGCTCAAAATATTTCAATGACTTTAAGAACACTTTCTGTTGTTTCTGATGAAAATACACTGGCAAGGTGCGACTCTACCGAGTTTCCCGTCAACACCTACCTCATCCTGGTTTTATGGACACTCTAGTGAATAGGTACGGAACATGGAAGGGGTCTAAAATTGCACAAGTCTAAAATATTTTGTTTTCCTTGGAAATAACTGGAATTTATTACCCCACGTGCAGACATCTTGCCTTAGCAACACGGGTTGTAATCCATTTTAGAGGCACTTATAGTAGTAATATTCCAGTTATTATTACGCGTAATCATTCAACTAGGATACCGAAATCGGTTACCTACAAAAATTAATCAAAAAATAAGTTAGATTAATTTGCGTGCACAAGTAAAGTACAAGCATGATTAAATTAAGATCTTTGGTAAATTTGGTTCTATGTTACTAAACTGACCGTGCTCACAGTGTTCCCTAGAAAGGGGAGGGGTGCATCGCTTGCCTCAGACGGGGGGGGGATAAGACGTTAAAACGTCTAAAAATGGAGAAGCCTACAAACTTACCAATGAATGGGATATAGTGAGAAAATAAACAAAGAAAGAAGGTACGAGGTAAAAAAAAATTAATTGCGATTAAAATGAATGGGTAAAACTGCATAAATAAGATAAGTTTACGTAAAACATTGCACAAGTATTAATTTTCCAAAGTTTAAAAGTGCTTTTCTTGAAACTATGAATTTCTAACTGTCGGCAAGCATAACGCGGGAATGATAAATCCATAACGCGGGAATGATAAATGCATGCTTTCTGTTCTCCTTCTTGTGGATATAATGAACTAAAATATTTCCAATCAGATCAGCGCAAATTGTTTAAATTTAACAGGAACTATATGGGACTTGGGCCTAATAATAGACGAAAAACCACTATGCATCTTCACGCAGAACAATATAATCTTGCATAATGTTTTTTTAGTTTATTGCATTTAATGTAGCAATCTACAGAAACTCACCAAGTTTTACGTTTCTAGTCTAGATGTTCGGCAGATATACTTGCCAAAGAAATCCATTGTTTGGGGGCTATTTGCCTGATTAATTATGCACATAAATAATTTTTTAGAACTTTCTTGCTATTTTCACCTTTTCACTAATCGTATGTAATAATTGAATATAAATATTTCCACAAAAGTTTATGCCAAGAAAAAATATTTGAAGGAGATTGGTCCACTTAAGTTCCCCTCTCCTAGTCCTGTCAGCATTGAGCCACTCTAAGAAAGCAACCTCTTCCCCGGCGCTTTTCTTCCTGTTTGATATGGAGGGCCGCCCTGAAGAAATAGTCCACTAGCTGTAAGACGGTAAAATGCCTTCTGAAGATATTTTACCTGAATTCTGAAAAAATTTCCCGACATTAAACCAGCATAATGTCGGTTTTTCTTCTCTGGCTAGAATTCAAGTGAGAACGGCCCTGAAGCCCCTTTCTTGAAAGCTTGGTAGTACATTATTTCTAATCGTAATGAATCCCAGCATAAGTGGCGTGTGGTTGGCACTTTAAATTTAGGGTTCTGACTTCGTTCTAAGGACATACTTCCTGACGATTAAGAAAACGTGTTTTCTTCGAATAGCTCCGCATGCTGCTTCTGGCCTTACTGCACATGCTCGAGATAGCTATTTTTTTCTTCTTTCATCTGTGAAAAAGAGTATTACATACTACATGAAAAAACAACTTCATTTCTTTGTTTCTACTTCATTTCTTCATAGAAGATTATATAACCGAACACACATGGATCCAGGCTAAACACAACCAATCTTATTCTACAACGGCTAGTTACATTTTAACAAACTCACGTAACCGAAAAATAAAAAAAATACCACACTCTATTCGTGTATATTAATTAAATGGTCCGAGCTTAATTTATGTGCAAAAGCAAACATATTTAAAAATTCCTTCAACCAATATATACAGCACTACTGTTGTGTAACTTTTGTGGGGCTAATATAAGTTAACACTCTCCGTCGTGAATGTTTTTTTGATAACATAATTGTTATATTTGTTTTAATAAATTACGTCACAAAAACCTCAGATTCAAACAGCGGCGTAAAATTCCAAAAAATTTCGTTTATTTGGAAAGACCTATTTGAATGAGAACGAGGCTAGAAAATGTTTAACTCTTTTAATGCATGGAGAGGGCTACAGAAAACTCTCATTGGAAACTTTTATAATCAAACGAACTTCAAATAATTAACTTCCTGGAAAAATCAAAAATAACGAAAAGTGAGTTACTATTTGGTTAAGTTCCAGGAAGACTATGTATTGAAAGGGTTTAACTAATCTGACCAATAAATAAATACAGTAAAAATACAATTTTTGTATTCAATGGTGATATTTTTCACTCGCTGCTCATAACTGGTTCATAATTTAATAGTTAACGAAAGTTTCATTAGTTGATAACATTAGTTCTTTATTCCTTCAATGCATAACCATGCCTCCTGGTTATATTAAATTTCCCATTGGAAGCCTTGATAATTTTATGAGGAACCAGGGGGTCTTATCAGCTTTTATCAAATTTATTTAACATATTTCCAATAATTAACCCCCATAGAAAAAGCAATATAGCAAAGAATTGGTCTATGATTTGATTTTTTCCAGGGGGTGGGGGCACTATGCATAAAGGGTTAAGGTTGGCAACCAATAATGAGCAACGAATAAAAAATATATATCCTTGTAACTTCTTGATATTGGTTGGCGAGAGAATTCCTTCCGCCATCAGTTATATCAAAACGGGAAAAAGGCCCTGGGAACGAGGTTGTGAAAAATCTCTTGCATTTAATGATATTTGAAAAGGCACGTTCGTCATCAAAACATTAAGTCAGTAAAACTAATTTATTTGCTTGCGTGATACCACCACTATGAGGTACTTTTACAGAATATTTAAGCCATGTCTCGAAACCACGTTAAATATTGATAAAAATTATATCCGCTTGAAGCGAAAGTTAACAAATAAATTAGAAATATTAGGCTAGCATTATAGTTTTTATAAAAATATTTTGTTATATAAAAGAAGTTTATAACATCGTTGAAGCGTTATAGACCATAGTATAGCAACAGACAAGCTGTTTAACATACCTATTTTTTTTAAATCTCCTTAGGCTGTTGTCACGGAAATAAACAACTTATTTCCATGCTTTTTAGCTTCTACCAGGGGGTTATCGTTGGAGGTAAAAATGAGAAATAAAGTAAGTAAAAACTAATGCGACCCCGTCGCATAAAGGATTTCTATATGTAGTTGACTATAGCCAGGTATTAAATTATCAATGATATTAAAATTGATAGACAATGTAACATTCTGAAAGCTTCAACGTTTATATAAGTTTCTGATATACAACATTACTTGTTTCACACCCTCCCACTTTGTGCATGAGGGATTATTATTCAAACAATTGGACTAAAGTTCACACGGAACCAGGTGGGTTTTTTCCGCTTGTGTAGACACTTCCCAAATTCCACTAAGAATTTCCGTTGGGTTTTAAGATTCGAGTTTCTCGTCCAAAAATATACCGGTGTTAAAAATTTCAGAAAGGTTGTTTTGGCTACGCCACCTCCGCAGTCACAACCCACTTATATTCGAACTTGTCATGTTTCGCCTCGTTCTGACGCAAAACCTTACTTTTCAAAGAGCTATAAAAAGTTATGTACTTGCTGTATGGTTCTCAAATATTCAACTTAGATATATTTTGAATCTGAATTTGAAAACCGTTTTTTCATAAAACTAGAACAAGATTTCGTGTGACGTCATTTGTCATTGTAATGACGTCAATTTGGGAAGTGTCTATTCTTTGACATGGTGACAGTAATCTCTTCTCCTCAGTTTTCGTGATAAAAAAACAGATTTCAAATTTACTAGGGATTTGTCATTTGAAAATACGGTTGTGCATGAAAACGAGGCGGGTTTGTATTTGAAATTAAGAAAGCTTTGATGTGTGCCGCAGCTGAGACAGCCTTTGTATTTACCATAGAAATTTGAAATTTTCAAAAAACAATTTGCATCTTGTTCAGTATCTCAAAAAGTAAATAAATGCAAAATCTTAGTCGAATTCGAGAAAAGAGAATAATTTTATTCACTGCCCATCGAAATTTCTTTTTAGTGCGGAAACAGTGGAACAGTGTGCACTTGTCACGAACAGAACATAAATAATTTTAAAGCTCAGTAGTTACAACGCGTTCAATATAATTCTACACTCAGTTACTCACCATGTTCGCGCTCTCCTTCGCCAAGATTCAAGTTATTATTTTGTCTACGGGAAAGCCTCTGCTAACACGAAAGAAAAGCGCGTTCTCTAAAAAAATACCGTCTTTTAATCTACGCGTGTATATAATGTGTAGGATCGCTGTGGAGGTTTATATAAAAATTGAAAATAGTAGTTTTCAAAGGCTCGCCGCCTTGTAAGCTCGACGGAGGAGAATGGAACATTAACTTCCAAAAATTCCTGTCACCTTTTTACCCTTTAATGATTGGTCAATTCTTGACTATTTTTCAATTTCCAGGGGGTTAATTATTGGAAATATAATTTAAAATTAATTTGGTTGAAAGCTTATAAGACCCCCTGCTTCCTGATAAAATTATAAAGGTTTCCAATGGAAAGTTTAATATAACCAGGAGGTATGCTTATGCTTAAAGGGTTAATGTATTTTCCTTCTAAGAATCGTATTAGAACAATTTTGGACAATATTAATATTTTGACCCAAATTTCAACGGTCTGAAATATTTTGGAAATTAATGCAATATATATTCTTTAGTTTCAAGTTAATGGACAGCCTGTCAACAAATATCTGGATGATCTTGTTTAATCATCTGTGATTTATTCTCAAGGTTTTAATCCTGTAAATCGATAGATTCTGGAGACAAAGGTTCCTCTTTGATACTAACGAGCCAATCAGTATTGAGCATTTCTGGAGTTGGTTCAAATAATGTCATGCTAGTACCACGCACCGTTAGATTGATATCATCTGTGAACACAGGGGGAGTGTCTTCAAGGTCATCTAATTCATCCGAAAATCCATCATCATCACCCGATAATGGCGGACTTAAACAAAACGGTGAACTTGATAAACCACAAGAGCTGTTCAAACTATTTCCAAGTGTTCTTGCAGCTAACAAAGGACTATCCGATGAAGAAAAATTTCTAGCTTCTAGTAACTCCTCCGTTACTTTAGACATACTTTCAGTCAATGTATCATTAGGATTGTGCTGAGAACTCCATATACAATCTGAGCGTATTACGCTGGAGAACGTATTAAATATCTGCGAGCTCGAAAGACCGTCCATAGCGGATGTTTCAAGACACGATGATGAACGTTGAAGGTTATCAGCAAGTGCTTTAATGTTTTCTTCATCCGAACTATGATACCGGACTACTGGATTCTTCCCATATGGATGATCCATACGACACAGTTCTAAATCGGCTATAATTTCAACAGGAGTATGTTGTCTTGAACGGATACAATTCGATGTATTTGTACAAACATGCGGATTCTTTGTATAATTATTGTTTTCATCTTTTTCGATTTTAATATCGGCTCTGATTTTACATAATAACTGACTTTCAAACATGTCGAGACGTTGCCGTTTTATAAAATCATGACAACCGTAATCTGCTACCGATGAACGACGCTTACGAATATTGCTCTCGAGTAATTTATTTGCATACTCGGTCACAATCCTCCAATAACCACCTTTTCCGGGGTCGCCTTTATTTCTAGGAATCTTCGCAAAACATTTGTTGAGTGAAAGATTGTGGCGGATAGAGTTCTAGAAAAAACGAATAAAAACGCGTCAAACGGCGACCGAGTGCATACAGGTACCACTAAAAAAAATACCGAAGTCACTTCAAAATTCGAAAATATCGCTGTTCTACCACTCTTATTAATCTGTTGCAAATTAGCAGCACAGGAATAATTTTTAATGCTGCCGTTTTGGATTTCAAGTTGAAACATATTTTTTATTTCTTATATTTGTTTCAGTACTATGCTTTAATCAATCTAACTTCGACGACCAAAAAATACAAAAATAAATAAATCACTGACATAAAGGTCAACGCTACCCCCTGGACTTAGTTATGTTAATGCAACACCCGGTGTGCTACTACATGTATCACATTCTCTTATAAAATAAATAATGAAAAAGTTACGTATATTTTTAAAAACGCCCCAATAACAAAAACATGATCTTACCTGCCAACTTGGTTCGGCATACTTATAAAACAAGAAATTGTCAGTTATCCAACCATATATCTCGCTTAATGTCATCTTTGCACAACTTCTCGACTTCATCGCCATTATAATCAAAGCAGCGTATGAATACGGTGGTTTAATGTATCGATTCGTGCGATAATCAATTGAACTATCGGAATAATGTCGACTGTCACGTTTAACGCATTTTTTATCATCCCCGTCTTCACTCGATGTGGACGGAGCGGGTGATAACGGAGTGTAAGTAATCGGTTTTCCTTCCAGTATATCGTGTACTTTTACATCTGTCAACCATTGCAAGTTCGTCAAACTATCATCTAGATCACACGATATATTTTCGATATTTTCTTTCTTTATACACTCACGAATTCTTTTAACCTCACTTTTAATTGTCTTTTGTAAACCAGGTTTCACTATAACCTGAAAATTTTTGCTTCGTAATGGTGGAATAGCATTACTTTTTATTTTGGTATCTTTTTCGTGTTGCATCGTTTTCTTATCACCTCTAGTCATGCAATCGACTGAATTTCTTGAGAATTTAGTCAAACTGTTCCTCACAGCACAACTAAAGCTATTTCGCACCACCTCGTCTATATCGATACCGTTTCTCGTTATACTTTCGATACTTCTTGGTATCGTTTTCGGATTCGGTATAAGCATAGGCATATCGATATTAATCGATTCGTTTGATCAGGAAAATTTATCGTTTAAACAGCCGTGCTAAAAATCTAAACAAAACCAAAAGTATTTTACACTTTACACGCAAAAAGAATATTTCACACATCGCTGGCATAGAACACAAAGACCCTCCTAGTGAACTACAAAGGAACAATTTTGATAGCAATTTAGCCAGTCACTTTTCTAGTAAAACTGATGCCAGGTAATAAAGATTGCTACAGGAACATTATATATATTATACTATTATTTTATTTACCGTTGATAGGGGTAACTATTTAGAAATAAATATACATGTTTTTTTTTAATCAACGCTTTATAAGCAACACTAGAAAATTTCTTCCAAAAGTTAAGCAACAGTACTACTAAGAGCAAGGACCTAGTAACACCAAATACTAAAATTGAAATATACTCAATTTTTCAAAGTAAAACTTGGTATAATGGCACTCTGTGATGTATTTGTTTTAAACTTAACATACTTTATCTCTACATTTCATAATTCTTGGCAATAATTGTCCCTTCATGTTCCATAATGTCCTACAAACTCACAGTATGCATAGACTACCTGGCCAGTTGTGTCCGTTACTAAAATTTGTGTTTCTATCCTTAGCAACAATTTTAGCAACATCAGTACTAAAAATCATCAATTTTGTAAGCAACATTACTACTAACGCCTGACATTGATTGCTTATAATAAAAAAACGTGTATTCTACGAGCGACTATCTTCTGACGCTCCGACACTTTCATCTCAGCCTGGTTTCCATTGAACGGAATTTTCTTAAAATCGGATTGGTTATTGCAAAAAGAAGAATCTTTTCGACTCTTCTCAAGTCGTGCGGACAAGAACAATGAAAATCAAGCGCACGCAGAAAATTAATGGAAACCATGTTGATACGGGGAAAGAGTGTAGTACGATAGAAAAATGTTTTATCAGAAGCTTATAAAAATTCTCTTGAAACATGAACCACTATAAGTATGAATCAACAGTGAGCGTAACACTAGTATCTTGCCACAACAAAATAAGTACATACCGATTATTGCTACCTTTAAAAATTGCTCAATCAGAGAGGCAAATTTCGTCAAAAATGGTAGCATATTTTTACGGTACTTTCGCGGAGAAAAAATGGAGGGAAAGTATGAAATACTTCTATTTTTCTTTTCATTCAAAGAAGTTCAATTCTTTAAAGTAAAAGTGGATAAAAAAGAAAACCTACATTCACTACCTTTTATTTTCTTCTTTTATAGAACTCGGGGGAGGGGTCTTATGGCGATGCTTATATCAGCAAATAAAGTCGGATCATGATATAACCTGGTTGGTTAAAACTCGACTAATAAACATAAACAGAATAATTTATAAATGTTTTATTAGAAATATTGTGTAAACCAAGCGAGGAGTAAATAAATTCAAGTCTAAAGCATTCTCCATCACAGATTCCACCACTCCCTCCATAATTTTTGACTCGTATATGCTAGGATATTTAAACTTGGCACAGTTGTTAACTATTATGAAAGGAATTTTGGCATTTTTGATGACGTCATCACAAAACAAGTGACATCACAAATCAATACAAAATGTTAATCTTAATTGTCTTTCTATTGTCTTAATTATTTCAATTCGGATGACAAAAGTATCATTTTTGAAATCAGCGCAAAAATTTTCAACAAAATTATATATATGACGTACTATTAAAAATCCGCCACCCCAGCACTAATAGGGTTAATTGGTTTCCAAATTATACAGCCCACCCATGTTCTCCTTCTTACGCATGTTCTCCTTCTCGCGCGTTGTTACAAAATAGGAGATACAGTGGGGAGCAGCAATCATAGAAAAAGTTAAAGACTTTTTAAACAATTTTTTCAAATCAAACTTATTTATTTTATTTTTATTAAAGCTATCTTTTGTATTTCTAGTTCAAGATAGACTAGCTTTGGTCATAAGGAGAGACGCACGTGGAGCGAAGGAAAAATCTGTCTATATGCAGGTTAGAGAATGCCGGCGTTCCCTGTAAAAATTATAATATAGGTGTTCCTCTTTGTGATGATAATAAAACTGTTTTTATCTTCTTTTCTTTGAAATTCTTCTAGTCCTAAAAAACGTGAAGATTCTAAGATTTCACTTGTCACGTGGAACTCTTTAGACTAGAATAGTCGTTCTTTAAAAATTGTCATGGAAAGAGAGAGGGAGAAAATTAATATTTATGTTGTTTCGAACTGTTCAACTAAACTTACTTTTCCGCACGCACGCTCATGCAAATTGTGATCATTGTATCCCTGTGGAAGCAACGTATTATATGCTTTATATACTTCTTATGTTCTATACGCTTCTGGTGTGGAATGTTTACATCCGAAATTTTTACCATACCCCATAAAAACTATATTCAGACGCTTTGATTCCTACCTACTGCTTATTATAAACACGTTATTGGAAACTTTATATTTTAATGGTGAAACAGGGTGTCTTATCAGTATTAACCAACTTTATTTTTCTTTACATTTTCAATAATTAGCCCCCCTGACAAAAAAACTGAAGTAGCAATAAGTGAGTAACGATTTGATTCATTTCCGGGGATCAACGGGCAGTAAGGGATTAAATATTTAATGAGATGGTTTTTGTTTCAAATTTATATTTCCGCATAAATCACCAAACCACAACAACCGCGTTTTCATGTGTTTTCGTGGACTAGGTCTAGTTTCTTTACGAAATGCGCGATAAATAGGAAATTCGGATTCAAGATGTTCCCGGCTTGCCAAAAATGCTTCAAGCTGGGAACTGACCTCGTGAGAACAGTTGTATCTAGTCTAATACTTTAAGTAAGAACGAGTTATACGGTATACGAAATAAGTGTAGCCGATTGAGCTGCTATTTCACTCAGAAAATAATAAATCCTTTTAAAAATTAAGAATAAGGGAGACAGTCGTAAATAGTTTTATTTGCTAACACTATAGAATAATAAATATGCTAATAGATGCAATGATTGTATATACCTGCTTATTGTAAAAGGCCTATTAGAAATATTTTTATTTTTATGAAAACCAAGGGGGTCATCTAGAACCAGGATGTAGAATTAGGTAGAAGGGTGTGAAGGGAAGTTTTTTGTCGTCACATTTCTTGAAAAGTTCTTCAAACACCATCAACATATTTAATAAGAAGAACACTTTCTTCAGGAAAGTAATACAGACTGCCAATATATGCTTTCACTAAAATGGATACATTAAACATGTATATATAGAGAGAGATATATATCTTTAAACTACAAACAATCGTTTTAAAGTATATATAGAACAAGATTTGTTTACAATTGTTCAACATAGAAAGTAAGTATACCTGACAAAATAAAAGGAGAAGCCATGACCACAGTGAATATAACATCGCGTACAATTTGAAAAAACACAAGCGCCACCAAATACTTTTTCAAAACAAACAAAACTTACCAGCACTTCATCAGTTTTATTTAAAAAACTTTCATCTTCTTCGTTCTGTTTTTTATAAAAGATAATTTTCTTGTTTATTCTTCTTTGATTGTATTATTTATATCAATTTGAAATTACACGAGAAAAATATATTTACAATGCCGTCCTTTTTGTTACGAATTATAGACTAAACTATGAAACGATAAAGTAAAGGAAATTTTTATTTAAATGCAAATTGTAACCGTATCGCACATTTAGAATTTCTTATTCTTTCATTGAAAAAAATCGAGTATATTAAAGTTTAAAATATTTTTTTTATTGAAGGAACAAGTAGACGGGGGGTCAAACACGAAGATACTAATACCAAGCTAAGGCGACAGTTGATTGGTATTCAACACGCCCTCCGTCACTACAATGATTTTAAGTTTGTTCTCCCATAACTGAAGACTATGCTTCTTTTAAAAACTACTGCTGGTTAGAAATTTTAATACAGAGAAAAAGTGTTAAGTTCCATCTACACCATCTTTCTATCTATCTCTCTTTTGCAGACTTCAATAGGTAAGTCAGTTGTAGAAGATTTTCAGTTTTCCCCTCGTTAAAATGTTTCAACAGAAATAAAAACATACATTTTAAATTTTTTTTACAATTACCAACTTGGAGAACTTTCCATCCATATACATTTTTCAGCGAGTGGAAACTCGGCTACTAAATCCTCCTCCAATGCAAGTAAGTGCTCTGCGTAAAAGGGTCTATGAGTACTCAAGTATCTTGAGTTTATTTTTAAAAACAAAATTTCACATCTCACATCTACACCTTCTCACTTTTTATGGGTTTATAACTTCGTCAGGTGTGGGTTGTACAACGCATTTTAGAAAGACGCATTACGATCGAAAGTTCATACGAAACACTGAGTTTTTATTTCTCTTTGTATCATATATATTATAAAATATAATACCTGGATACCACTTATCTCTTGTCCAACAATACCAAATTTATTTTACATTTAATTAAGCCCTTGGAAAACCAAAACAACAAAGAAGTTAACGATTTAATTAATCCCAGGAGACACTGTACATAAAGGTTACTTTTAATCAAGTTTTTCAAGAAACGGAGGCGGACGACATGTGATGTAACTTTGAGCATGTCTACTGGTATTATCCATTTATTTTAAACTACTTTTTTCTTGGTACTTATTAAAGCTACTCTAACCCCCTGGTTCTTCATATATTCACAAGGATTTTCAATTGAACATTTACAATATCAAGGAGGTATATATGTATTTATTCATTAAAGAACCGATCATTTTCACGCACATACGCAATATTTTCTATCACCATGAAAAATATAAAATATAAATTACGAACAACAAATTATGTAACTGATCCGAAATATTTATTCTTTATTAATTATATTGATTATTTAAATTTGTTTTGAATTTCAGAAAATTTTGGGTAACGTTAACATTATAAATAAGTTAAATTTCCTATCTCTGTCGCACAATAAATCTCATCACCACTCTAAAAAAATTATTTATATTTTGATCTTCACTCCATTATTATGTAACAAATGTTTGTGAAACATCAAATATCAAAACTGCTGATCAAACAAAACAAAAGTTGTGGTTTTTTTCCTGGACGTTAAGGCACGCCATTTCCAGTCACGAGAAATTTCCCTCGACAGAAAAAAAAAGTTGAAGATTTTGTTTTTCTATGTTTTTCTCTCTGTAGCAATTTATGCGAAAAGCGGATGCGAGCACTGAAAAAAAAAATCATTTCAAAACAAACTTTCCCTGAGCGAACACCACGATTTCGCCTCGGTTTCTATCCACAAAAATATTTCGTTCTTACCATTTTCATTTAACTGTCCATTCTGTGAAGAGAAACAGCCTGGTAACAAGGTTGCCACTTTTCCTCTGTTTTTTTTAGTATGAAAGATAACTTAGGAGTAAGCAACTCACTTGTATATTCCCTACAGGTTAGGGTATCCTTATTTAAAAATAAAACATTTTATCCAATTATTTATCCTTGTTATTACCCCCTGAAGATAATTAGTTTAACTGAATATACATTTTTTATTTTATTATGCTTTATTAATAAAAGATTTAGAAACCTGAAGAAACCGAACTTTTCATCTTCCATTCAAACGTGAAGAAATATGCTATCCCACACCCGCTGTGTGCTTTAATCATAGCAGTGAGAAATATTCTTTAGAAAACCTATTCTTAACAAAATAACATCTCGAAATTTACAACAATTGAAAATCCTAAGCAGGACAAAAAATATATCTTCGTACCTACCTTCCTTCCAAGGAAACAAATTTTTAGTAACATATTTTCTCCAAGTGCTATCTATAGTTAGAACTCTTTTAATGCATACACATACCTCCTGCTTAAAGAAAACTTCGCATTGGAAATCTTAAGGAACCACGTGGTCTCGTCAACTTTTACTAAATTTATTTAACATTATATTTCCAATAATTAACCCCCTGGAAAAAGCAAAATAGCAAAGAAATAATTGATGATTTGATTTCTATCCGGGGGACACTAAGCATTAAAGGGTTCATAAGACTAGGTTTCACTCTTCTGGCAAAATTCGGCCCATACTTCCTGGTAGTTAAGAACACGTAATTCTGCTGACTATACAATTCATCCCTACACGAACGACTGCCACAAACAACCGCAACAAGATAAAAAATGATCCGAAACTAATCTTTTCTTAACCACCTAATTCTTTCCCATAAGAAATTCCGAATTTTTTAATATCGGTTCAACACTATCGCTACATCTCCATTACACACCTCTGTTCATCGCAACATCTCCATTACACACCTCTGTTCATCGCAACATCTCCATTAGCTAAGTTTCTTTATAAAATTTATCTAGGAGTGAGTCCTAAGGGGTTAGGAATGAGTCCTAGAGGGTAGCAGAATATTCACCATACTATACTAGTTATTTATTTATATTCTCTTATCGCTATCCTTGAAATAAAGTAGATCCAGATTCCCGATTTACCTCGCAGATTTATAAACATATATTTTATGTTTTATAGGACAAGAAGTATGTACAGCTAGAAACAGAATCATTTCTAGTCCAGTAAAATAGCAAGTTGTTAAGAAATAGTGGATCCAGAAACATAATTCCCTTGAAGCGTCAAACACGACACTCCTCAACCTCAATCAGAACAAAACATGGAATCGAGGTTGGATACTCCTTTATAAAATGGTTCGTACCGTAAGAAATTCTAATTTAGTGCGTGACAAATGACGTCACACGAAATCTTTCTCTATTTTTGTGAAAAACGGATTACAAATTCACGCAACAGCGCTCAATCTATAATTCTTCTTACTTTTCTCGTTCCGCATGTGACTCTTCTTCACGGTGTCACTCCGCCTGCGACTCTTCTTCTTAGTGCCGTAGAATAGACTAAGTGTTGGTCTAGCACTATTTGGAAACCTTTGCTGTCTAATAAATATGTTACAAACTAGTAACAAGCCACTAGTAAGCACAAGTCTTCTCTGAAATTAACTCGAGGAATGTAAAAATATATTTGTTTTTATACATAACTTTGTTATCTACCTTCCTTGTCCTATCGTACACGGCATCAGTATTTAAACCACCAGAAACCCAAATTATGCATTTCGCATTAACAAATCGAAACCAAAACCAGGATTTTTAGTTTCGTTTTCCTTTTTGTATAACAGTCAACATCTGCTATCTCAAACTTTCGTGCCAAAAAAATGTTTAAGTTAGCTAGCTCCCTCCCTCAACTGTTGTAAAATTATGTCGGTTATTTCAAACGCTCGTTATTCCCAACCTCGTTTGCATGGTCTTTCTCCCTTCTTCCTCCGCTATTTCGACCGCTGTTTATTTCAAACTTTCGTTATATCAAACAGATTTTTAAGGTCTTAGCGCATCAACCGTCGTAGAATGATGACGCCTGTTATGAACATTCGCTATTTCGAACAAATCTTTCGGTCCATTGAGGGTTTGAAATTGCAGATGGTGATTGTATATTTATTTGTTTTCATATAGTAGATAAACTAAACAAGAAATTTTAACTTCACATCTTCTGTTCACTTTCATGGAAAATGGATAACTTCAAATCGAACATGTTAAGGAAAATTAGCTTTTAACCTCTAACATAGCTCATACATAGTCATTGACCATGTCATTGATGGGGAAATTTGTGTTTGTTTCAAAATAGGCTTAACATGGTTCGATGACCTGAGTCTGATATATCTAATATCTCCGAAACAGCAGTATGTAATTTTTATAGTAATTTTAGAAATAATGTTTTAAGCTTAAATTCCACTTGCTACTTTTATCGCACGCGTTTTGTAGCACGACGTTGTTTTCTCGATTTTGATTGGCTTAGCAGAAAAAACGGTCAAAAAAG
>JANTOQ010491792.1:0-11253 GCA_027564595.1 Bythotiara depressa | reverse complement strand
TATTGAAATATTGATTGTCTAGGATGAAAAAGAAGTCAATGATAAAAGGCAAAGCTGATTAAATGAAGTGACTTCTTCTTTTCCAGGCTTCTTTTTTGTTCTTTTTGAGACACTTTTCTTCTAAAGTCATTTTTGTTTATTTTCCAACTGTGAAACGTTACTTTTCTAAGGTCATCTAGTTTCATATCTAGCTATGCAAATATGTTGTATATACTTTATAATGTAGTCCAGCCTTATTTCTAGTCATGAGAATGTACAATGGATACTTTTCCAAGGTTGTTTAGCTTCATTTCTGGTCATGAAAATTTTCCGTGGACACTTTTCTAAGGTTATTTAGCTTCATTTCTGGCCGTGAAAACATGCCGTGGACACTTTTAAAGGATGTTTAGCTTCATTTCTATTCATAAAAATGTGCCATGGACACTTTTCTAAAGTTGCTTTGCTTCATGTCTAGTTGTGAAAATATCCTAAGAACAGTTTTTCTAAGACAGTTTGACTTATTTCTTGCAGTGAAAATATAACGGAATAACTTTTTTACTGTAGACACTTGTTTTCATTTTTCATTCATTATTGACTATGAACAAACAATTAAACACAAGATGGAAGTAAATGGGAACAACTCCTCAAATTGACATTTTATATAATATTGGAATAATAAAGACTTAGATTCTTGTATGTGCTACCTTCCTTTCTCAACATAAATAATAATTCTCATTCATACCCTCTCCCCCTAGAAGTTACTGATTAACACTACTGGGTGGGAAAATCTTACAAGTTTAGTTGTTCGTTGATTTAGATGATTTTGGTAGTTTTTTGTAGAAAAAAAAAAAGACTATATTTATATACACAATAATGTGCATTTGTTGAAGTATTGCAAGGTAATAAATCAAATCTTTGTTGTACATCATCACGAGGAAATAATTAATAATTAATAATTACCACATTGCGCATTAATATTTTCAGGAGAAAACGAACAATGACCGAACTTTTAACTAACCGCGGCCTATCATAACTTTTTATGGTCTTTACAATGGTTTCCTAACTTAGAAAATCTATCACAAGTGATTTTTTACAACTGCTACTTTGATTTCCCAGCTTAGAAAAGCTATTACCAGTGACTTTTTACGGTCATTACTACCGTTTCCTGGCTTAGAAAAGCTATCATAGGTGATTTTTTACAATCATTACTATGATCATCATGATTGACCTTTTACAATTGCTACTGTGATTTCCTAGCATAGAAAAGCTGTTATGAGTGAGATGTTACTGCCGTTACTGCGATTGTCTAACTTAATAAAGTTGTCAAAAGTTATTTTTTTTGACTGCTACTTCAATTTCATATAGCTTAGAAAAGCTGTCACAAGTGAAATTTTATGGCTGTTACTAGAGTTTTACTATACACAAGATGGAAACATTTTAAAATAATTGAAACATTTTTTAAAAGGTTGAACGTTTCATATAATTTTAAATGTTTCAAAGGGAAATGTTTCAGAAAGTAAATTTTTTGATTTGAAACGTTTCAAGGATTTCCTGCTAAAGTTTTATGGAAGGTCACATATGTTAGGCAGTTTATCATATGGTAAAATAATTTTTAATAATAAGTATTTTAAGAAATACTTCACTTTGATAAAAACATTTGATGCAGTATTAGGAGATAACTAACTCAATGTTATGATAGAATCTTGAAGTCCAAAATGGTACCTGTCACTAGGGTCCAGTTATATTTTTTTATATTTTTGTGGCCACTATAATAATACTCAATGGGCTGATGCTCCATGTCTTAAAAATCAACTCATTTTATAAACTTGAATTCCAGAGCAGTAATTGCTTTGAAAATGTATGGTTTCGTTAGTCCAAAAATGCCACATCAGCAAAATAACAATAGGACCTAGAACTATGACAAGTTCAAGACCTAACTTGGACATCCATAACATTAAAAAGTTTTAAAATTATATCTTTAAAATCGTTCATTATTTTTACATGAAATAAAAAGCTTGCTTGATTTTTAAAGGGATTCCTGCATGTAATTTAATTAATAGGAATACTTACAGTAAAATACTATTAAAACCACTGTAGGATAGCTTTTTTCCGGCCCTGAATACGTGAATGAGTATATGAGTTTGAATACTTTCCAAATGCATGGCTGCCATATCTTCTTGTCCAAAACAAATCCTGCAAATTCATGCCAGCCTTCTTTTAGAATACACAGTTTGTGACGTAATACCATGGCTAGAAAAATTGTTTGTGGTCCCACTGTCGATGACCTAAACTTACTGACTAAATAACCTAGATAAATCTCTTATACAAGAAATGAGATCAGAAGGTTCACAGTAGTCTTTGAAAATCCTATGTAAAGGGCTGTGTTACAAGTTGGAAGTCACAGCCTGATGCAAAATCTGTTAATGGTTTGGGCAATCTGCACATTACAGCTGCCATAGTCATGGCGGGAATTTCATTTTCCAAATTTGAAAAGTTTGCTTGGCTAATGAACCTGAAAACCTTTGTAGACTCCACATTTTTATTGCATTTGAAAAAGTTTTATATCTCCTGTTATATGAGAAAGGTGGGTAAAAGAAAAAACGGATTCAATAAACGATTTGAAAAATCAAACAAAAATTACTTTAATTGGTGACGGGTGATGTGATTCTCCGAGACATTCAGCAAAATACAGAACATATACCCTTATGAAAGCTGATACTGGAAGAATTGTTGATTCAGTGGTTGTTTGTCATACAGAAGTAAGGAACTCCAACGCAATGGAGATAGAAGGATTTTTCCGTTTAATGGAATCATTAATTAATAACCATAACGTTCAAATTGATACAGTGTCAACTGATCCTCATCCGCAAATACAACTGATCATCATCCGCAAATATGAAAGCTGATGCGCGTGGATGAACGATTTAGTGGAATAAGACATGTATTCGATCCGGGGCATAATTATAAAAGGCATAGTTAAAAAGCTTGGAGCCAAATCAAAGAAAAAAACTTGCCACATAATTGGAAAATGGATAGAGGCTGTAGTCAACAACTTCTGGTGGAGTCTTGAAAAAAGTAATGGCAATTCAAGAGAATTCACAGAGCATTTCCAGTCTATTGTTCACCATGTGATAAATAAACATTCTTGGTTTGGTTGTCAACTGTTTACAGATTGTGAACATGGCATCCTTCCTGAAACTGAACAAAAATCAATTAAGTGGATGAAAAATATACAATGTTCTTATCAAGAATTTCGAAAGGTTATCCTAAATGCAAATGTTCAAAAAGATATGTTACAGATGAAGGAACAAGTACATACAATGCAGTTAGAGGTAGTTTAGTGCTTTTAGTATAATGCTTAGAAATTGAAATTGTTACCGTACCAGCATGTGGATAAAAATTTAAAATCACGTTAATTGGTAATAAATAATATGAAATAGCGCTTTTAAAAAAGCCCTTGATATCACTCCAGATCTAGTTGAAGGTATTTAACAACACTTTTACATATAGGCACACAGAACTAATTTATGAGAAACACGATTTTTATAAGCGTGTGTAATATTTCCCTCTGATATTTTAGGTTTACCATAGTGTTATGTCAAAATACTTGCCTAAACGACAACATTTTGGAATGCATTTTATGGAGGTCGGTACAATGCTCACTGCACTCAACAACAATCTTAATGTTGGTCGTGCTCAGTGGTGTTCCGTCAGTACAAGTGAAAATGGAAAGCTTGTAATAAAACCATCATTCCGAGTTGCATATAGAAAGCCGAACGATAAATTGATTGCCCGTAAATTTTATTCGCCAAAAACATACAATTATGTGAAAGAAATGATGACAGATGGAAAATCGCGCAGCAGAAGGTCAAAAGTATTTAAATCCAACAAAAAGAAAACACATGGTGCCAGTGGAAAGAGAACCTAGGGGAGTTATAATTTAAAACTCTATAAAGTTTACAAGATTTCAATAGCATTTCTGTATATATCTGTGTAAATATTTCTATCAAGTTGTGCAGATTGTATGCTATTCTGTTTTAACAAAATTATCAACAATTTCTGATGACTGATCCAACCTAATAATTAAAGTGGTATTTATAATGTCTAAATAACATTTAAGTTTGTGTTCTTGCGTTCCTTTTGACTGTGTCAGAATCTTCATTTATTTTATTGTAAGAAACTTTTTCGATACGCTGACGTTTTGCCTATGTATGTTTTCAAAGTTAATTTCTGCAAAACTTTCTTAGGTCCTGCAGCAAAAATTTATCCTGAACAAAATAAACAAGTTGCTTTATCGATGTGTCGGTGTATAATTTTCTAAACTTTTTAAATAACAGCCACCTTAAAACATTATAAAATCCTATATATTTTAGTTTACTTTGAATTTTGTCTATTCGCGAAATTTGTAAACAAGCCAATAGCAAGATGTTTCCTTCTTGTGTCAGTCCGTAAAAGAAAACGTTTACATCAAAATTTTCAGGTTGTAAATTCAAGTTTACTTTACAACCGCTATAACATGTAATCACTATTTTGTTATAACCATCTGGTTTCGGATCTTCCACATTAATGCGTTCCACTTTAGTACCACTGGTAAGACAGAATTTCACGACATTTTTAAATTGACTTTCAGCAACAAGAAAAGATCGTTCCCTGTCAGCTTCAGCTAATTTAAAATTATCTCCACTTTCTGCAACGTCCAGATTGGAACAACTCGAATCTGAATCTTCAGCTTCACTCTCTGAGCTATCAAAACCCCTTCTATTCAAAACCATAGACTGCAAAATTTCAGAAACAACTTTGTCGTTGCCTATAAATGTTGAGTACATAGCGGATTCTTTGGGAAATTGTTTTCAAATCGCAATAACTGCACATGATGGAATGACACGTCTTACGTGTCTACCTAACCTGTCATGAATCCACCACGTGAACTGTCTATGCTGCGTATCTGTAAGTTCTGAAAAAATGTGTATATAAAATTGAAATGTAAAAGTTTTTTTAGCGTTCCATAAAGAAAAGAAACTTGTACATACCTGTTATCGGCATTTTCTTTTTTCGGCAAATGTGTACCCTCATGATCTGCAAGGCTAACCAATTGTCACCCAAAGCATGTCCTTGCTGAGACAGACTGGATTAAATATCTGAAATAGAATAAAACAGCTTTTGTTTAAATAAAAGTCCTCAGCTTCCTAGTGTGTTTTATGTATACGTAAATTACAACACACCTGCTTCATTATTTTTGTGTAACAACTTTTTTGTTTCATCTAACTCATGACAACAAAGTTTTGGTAATCTTCCTCTAAAGCCTCTTCTGATGAACTGTCACTAGACCTAAGAGGCTGGAAATTATAAGCCACAATTTCTTGTTGCAGAGAAAACAAAATTTGTTTTCTTTGAATCACTTTTTCAATTTGCTTGCGAATGGGAAATAGAATTTTGGTTTAAAATCTAACCATGGTATTGCGTCACAAACCGTGTTTTATAAAAATGAGTCTGGATCTAACTTGAAAGTTTAGCAACAAACAAGAAGACATGGCGGCGCGAATAATACAAAGTTGGATGAAAGGTTTGTGGTAGTATAGTGATATGTAAACTAATAAGGTATATCTATTTGAATTAAAGTCTTGGTATCTTACTTAACTGTTTATTTAAGAATTACATGCAGGAATCCCTTTAAAGGACTTTAAACTAATGTAAAATGCCTATAACTAGTTCCGATCTCTTAAAATTTATTTTTATTTATTTATTATTAAAACTCACTTCTTTGCAAAATTATATGCTTTTAAAAATATGTTGCAAATTGTGATCCTGGAACTTGTAATTATATTTTACAGGCACAGAAAACAGCTAGAGACAATGAAATAAGGTAAGACTTACTTTTCCTTCCTAATGCTTTGTTCCAACACATTGTGTAGTTGTTTTACTCTTACTCTTATTCCACCCTTTTCCCACCAGAATTCATGTTTAACTATTGTATACTGGCACCTGAATTCATGTTTAACTATTGTATACTGGCACCAGGTATTAGGTATTCAATTTTAATCTGCCACATGTTTGTGATTGATATTGTACTTATATATTATATTTTTAATAATTCTTTTTTCATCCATTTCTTTTTTATTACTTTACTCATTTATTATTACTATAGTTAATATTTCAAAGCCTTTTTTGAGGTGATCCATTTGATAAACAATTTGTGCAGGTGGTCCTTAAGACAGGTTTCCATTCCTTTGGCAAATTCCTTTGATCAAATTTTTTCTGAATTGTGATTGGACAAAAAAATGTTGCAAACTAATTTGTGGGAATTTGCACCAAATTAGTAAACAATTATCTTTCAACTTTTTCGCCAAAAAGAGTTAAAAACATTTTTCCTTGCATTCAGAATAAATTTTACGAACCCAAAACCTTTTGTTCTTTCTATCCTTTCTTGTTCAATCTCACTTGAGTGAGTTATTTGGTTTTCACCATTGTCTTGGCTGGCTCGCTGGCTACGAAATTCTTGCTTTTGAGAAGCCCTAGTTACACAAATTCTCAAGTTGATTGTTTCTTAAAGGGATTGTCCAGTTAAATAACATAACTTTATCTTGGATATAAATATTTACAACGTGACATAAAATTGCCATCATTGCAGCTGCACTTACTTCCTTGTGATGAGGAACAAACTTCTTTCACTTTCATTTTATTGAGACGATGTGAACAAATGCACAAAAAAGACTGGGTAAATAATTTACTATGCGTAATTTTGAGAAGCCCCCAGTTAATTCTCAGTAATTTTTCTGTTAAACGGTTAAAAGTTATCATTATACTGTGTCTACAGATACTAGTCATTATTACAATAATAAAAACACTCATAAAACTGAAACTATATAAAGCAATGTCGTTGTAGTGTCGCCACAGAGTATTCTGACTTAGACAAAACCCAACCTAGCCCCAAGTTTGAAGATGGGTCATAAGAAGACATTGAGGAAGCCACTTATCTTCGTACTGGTGGCTGTCTAAGTGAGTGGAGACTAAGGACTCTAGAGTCCTAGATCACCTTTAGAAGCATTCTTTTTCTTGAAGATACTGTAAGATATGTTTTCTACATTGAAAATATGTAAATGGCCCAACATTGAAGAAAAACTTACTTAGAAATATGTTGCTACATCAGAAACAAAGAAAAATTAATGTGACAATATGTTCTCGGCACATTTTCACAGCCAAAAACAAAGAAAAACATACCTAGAAAAGTGAGCACGGCATACTTTCACGACAAGAAACAAACAAAAAATAGACATTCTTACATCCTAAATAATCTTCACAGCACACTTTTATGGCCAAGAATTTACACTAACGAGCATAGAAATGTGTTTACTGCAAATTTTCGTAGCCAGCGAAAAGAAAAAAACTTGAGTTAAAGGCTATATTTTTAAGGCTTGAAATGAAGAAAAATAAAATAAAACAAGTAAAAAATTCATTTATAACAGGAAATATGGAAGTTATTTGCTTAAATTTGAACTTTACACTGGTGTACTTCCTCCTCCTTTTCTTTCTTATGTTCATTTCATTTTATGCTCATGGATCACCCTATATTGGTGCAATCTCCTCACTCTTTCTATTTTGATATCGGAAAGTGAGAGAAGAAATTTTAACAAGAATGTTTTTTAAATAATATTTTTGGCATATAACCAAGAGATAGTCATAAGAAAAAGTTAGCTGTATACTTAAATTTCACTCCAGAGTGTAATCTTTTTCTTTGTATACACGTGAAAATTCTGGACAGAGGTATCCCGGGGTGAATTTTCACCACTGTTCCTAAGAGGGGGGGAATTTAACCCAGGTATTGCATGCATACAGCTATGATTGTTTCTTAATACCCCGACGTGAATTCACCCTTGGGTCACCCCAAGGTTAAAGTAAGAAGACTTTGACTATTGAGGGGAAATCTTCAAAGTCATTCTTATTTTTCTAGATTTTAAAATGCCATAAAATTAAATCCAATGAAGATAAACTTTTGAAACTTTGCATGCTGGCTTACTTTTTGACGAGGAATTCAAACCCGCTGTGTCGGTTTAAATGTGGAAGAAACAGAAAAATTATTCAAAATGGTAGCTTCTTAAAGCGCAGTAGCATTATACTGCACAAAATATATTGAGTATTTTTTTACTTTCACCCGGTGGTGGAAGTTATTGATTTTCACCCTGGGGTGAGTTGAATGTGAATTCAGAAAGCAATTAACCCTGAATTGGAATTTCACCACAGGCAATGCAAACAACTACCAATAACAAATATTAAGTACATTTTTAAAGTTTATTTACAACATCTACAATTTTATTGTTACTTTAATCAAACACGTTCATGCAATCATGAATAATAATAATAATAAAATATTTATTTTAAGAACTAAACAGTGAACACTGGTAAATCATTCCAAATGAATGAAAGACAGCTGGGCTACAGCAGATTGATTGATGCACTTTGTACACTTTATTTTTAGCCCCAGACTCACAGTTATGTATTTGAAAACTACAGGTGTTAAAAAGTATTTTTTTAATTGCTCTTTTCACCATAAAGCATTTTTAAAAGTGCCATCTGTTAATTAAGTTAACCTCCCCAATGCACATCTTTAAAATACATAGCATTTTAGAGGATTTCAGGGTGTAATCCAGCCTTCTCAGGGGCCATTAAACGATCCCTTCCCAATTAAAAATTGTAATAGCGGCTGTCTCTGTTATGAAAACAGTGTTGCTATTAGCAAAGACCTGTCGTTTACAGGATCTGTTACTGTAAAAAAGTTTATTCTGAAGTGGCCAGTCACAACAACTCCTGACCTGAACAAGGAAAAACTTTTTTGGGATATTCTGTTCTGATTAATTGCATTATAGTCATACATTTAGTTGGTTCTTTAGCAACTTATTTCCTCTTACAGTTGATGTGATAAGCGAAAGCCAAACACAAAAAAAGTTGACCACATAGAACATGTGATAGTTATGTTATTTCTCAGAGAAATTTGCTTCACTAAAGATTTACCATGATGCATGCATTTTCCTATAATAACAATACGGCGTCAAAGATTATTTGAATGTTTATTATAGCAAGTAATAAACACTTGTCTTATATTTCGATGGGGGTAAATATTTTTCTGTTGGAATAACTTCATCATGGTCTATAAAATAACATACCTGCTACATATTCTTCATATATCTGGTCTAGTTTATTGGGGTTTCAGGTTGTTTTGATTCTCGACAACCAATAAAGTACGTCACAATCATCAATATTGGATGAACCTCGTTTCTGTGTAGGGAAGTTCAACAAATCATATTATCCCTATCATAGCATATGCTGGATCTCTTCTGGTCCTTTGTGAAGTGGTTCATTGATTGATGGCTGTAAGCTATTAATCATTAGTTTATGTATGTTACTGGCTGTCTGCTACATTTTTTACTTATAGCCAGTTTACACAATACAGTTTTTAAATTATTTAGAAAAGTAATATCCACTAGTCATACAGACTTCACACTTGCAATCTTAATGAGATAAATGACCATACCTGCTGATGACGTCGTCAAATACTTACACCACTGCAGGTAAATTTATTTATTTATCATGGTAAATGTTTTAGAATTGACTGTTAATAAATTTATTTACAGTTAATTTGTGTGAATTGACCAGTAAATGTTTAGAGATTAACGATAAATAATAAACAGTCAATTCATACAAATTAACGGTAAAGAAATTTATTGACGGTCAATTTTTAAACATTTTCCACAACACAATAAATAAATTTACCTGCAGTAGTGTAAGTATTTGACGACGTCATCAGCAGGTATGGTCATTTGTCTCATTAAGATTGCAAGTGTGAAGTCTGTACGACTGTAGAGTTTAGGTTATATCATTTATGGAAATTTTAGAAAAGTAACAGCCACTAGTCATGCAGACTTCATACTTGCTCAAGTGGTTAATTAAGGCAATGGAGTCTTAATGAGACAACTGACCACACCCATCAATAATGCCATCAAATACTTGGGCTATGTTTACATGGCATACTTTTTAGAAATTATAGTAAAGTAACATCCACTAGGCATATGCACTTCCAACTTGGTCAGATGATTAATTCAGAAAAAGCAATCTAAATGAAACAATTGACCATGTGTGTGGATGGCATCATCAATAATTTAGACCCTGATTACATGATACAACTTTTAGAAAGTTTAGAAAAGTAACTACCACTGGTTGTACAGACTTCAAACTTAGGCAGATGATGCAAATTAAGATACTGCAAATCTTATGAAACAATTACCCCATCACTGACTTAGACCCTGTTTATATGATACTTTTTGCATGTAATACTTGTCTTCAGACTTGTATTGATTTTATAATTTGTATTGTATAGCAAAGAGTAATTAACATCAGAGTAATTAACCTTTTGTGTAATCTGAAACTTGTGTGTTTTAAATGACCTAATCTTTTTCTATTTTCTATTATAATTTCTTCTTTTACAAACAATAATGGTTTTAAATAGTTCTGTCATTTTTTAACTTAAAAGAACACAAGCAACAAAAATTATATTTATAATGAAATAAAACAAAACAATACCGTTTTGAAAATAAGTTATTTTTAACCTGTTCACGAGCTGTAACTTTTAGCTATATGAAATAGCATGTGAAATCAAAGTGACATTTACCACAAATGAATATTTCTTACCTTAAAATAGGTGTTACTTTGATTTTTCATGCCAAGATTTCCTCCTTCCTTCTATGTTTTGGAACCTTATATATGGAACGAGCAGCTGTAGATCTTCCTTCATTCTAGTTTTCAGAAGCTTATATATCGAACAAGTGGCAGTAGATCTTCCACATAAAATCATGATAAAGCTTATTTGTTTTTATTTGTTTTTATGATAATTAATGAATTAATGAATGTGCATTTCATCAAAAAAGCATATGATTCAAATATTCGCATGTTGGCAAGACAATATTTTTGTCTAACCTATTTATTTTCCCATAAGTAACACAGATTTCACACTCAAAGAGAGACAGAGGCTATTTTAGGTGCGTGCTATTTAAAACACCCAGGTTGTGTTTTCTACCAAATTTTGCAAGACCAAACAACATTTCTCAGAATCATTTATTATAAAATGTTGATACCTGTTTCACACAAAAGAATTTCATAAGGGGAGGTGCTAGATGTCTAGAAAACCTGTTTATTTATAAGAATGTAGTTGACAATGTTCAAATGGATGAGGCACAAAATTGAACATTTCTACTGTTGTTGTAAATTTATCAAAATTGATATAAA
>JANTOQ010491681.1:0-11254 GCA_027564595.1 Bythotiara depressa | reverse complement strand
TTATAAGAAGTTCATAACAACATGAGGTTTATTTATAAGAAGTTCATAACAACATGAGGTTTATTTATAAGAAGTTCATAACAACATGTGGTTTATTTATAAGAAGTTCATAATGACATGAGGTTTATTTATAAGAAGTTCATAATAACATGTGGTTTATTTATAACAAGTTCATAATAACATGAGGTTTATTTATAAGAAGTTCATAACAACATGACGTTTATTTATAAGAAGTTCATAACAACATGACGTTTATTTATAAGAAGTTCATAATGACATGAGGTTTATTTATAAGAAGTTCATAACAACATGAGGTTTATTTATAAGAAGTTCATAACAACATGAGGTTTATTTCTAAGAAGTTCATAACAACATGAGGTTTATTTATAAAAAGTTCATAACAACATGAGGTTTATTTATAAGAAGTTCATAACAACATGTGGTTTATTTATAAGAAGTTCATAATAACATGAGGTTTATTTATAAGAAGTTCATAATAACATGAGGTTTATTTATAAGAAGTTCATAACAACATGAGGTTTATTTCTAAGAAGTTCATAACAACATGAGGTTTATTTATAAGAAGTTCATAACAACATGAGGTTTATTTATAAGAAGTTCATAATGACATGAGTTTATTTATAGGAATCGTATATAGAAATTATCTACAACAAAAGGATTACTACAAAAACAAAACAATTCTTACTTCATCTACAGTACCAATATCACCAGTGCGCAACCATCCCTCCTTATCTATGGATTCTTGTGTTTTTTCTTCGTTATTCAAATAACCCATAAAGATATTGCGACCACGGAAGCACAGCTAAGAAAAATAATTATAAATGAACAATGCATAATTAATAGATTTAATCAGAAGCTGGATTGGGCCTTTCACCATTTCAATGACTCAAGCCAGTGGCTGTTGTCTCAACAGATTTTCCAAAAGATTTCCAAACAATATGGTCAATCAGAGATGATGGGCTTAGAAGTACTCTATTAAAGTATGAAACAACCTATATCAGAAGCTTATAAATACTCTCTTAAACCATAAAACAACCTTCACAGCACTTATTTAGAGCTATATACATAGGGAATGGAGTTGAAAATTGAAGAATTACATAAGGGTGTGCGAAGCTGTTTGCTATAACAAAATCAATGAAAAAACAGATTGAGTGATTCTGTATGTAAAGTACTGGGTTGGTGGGTTGGACAATATTAGACTGTACTTCAATTCTATTCATAAAATCTATGTCGATCTAATATTGGTTAATTGAGCCCAATCTCTACCATAGTAAATCCCGGACTCCTTCTCAGCATCTGTTTAAAGTTTAAAGAACACTGCATTCTGATAAATTAAGGCTGAATTGATGACTGGTTTGTGGTAATGCTACTGACAGGTAGATTGCCCTGACCATTGCCCTCTTTCTAGGATCCCTCTGATGGAGAGGCCATCATTTTAGATTTAGACGGAGGAGTGAGCCTTTAAAACAGATGAGAGCCCCATCATTTTAGCTTTAGATGGACGAGTGAGCCTTTAAAACAGATGCATCAATCCCAGACTCCTTGAGTATAGTCTTGACCCAAACTGATATAGTTGACTTTACCACTTCCTTGTAAAGTTTAAAGGACTACGTAGAAGTTGATGTTTTGTATTAGAATGCCATGGTTTCGATCTTTGCAAGTAACAATCCATTGCATGGACTATACATAGTTTCTTAGTAGGTGTAAACTCATAAAATTCCAACTTTGGGGGATGTTTACCTGTTTTCCAAATTTCAGTCACCTTAGAAAAATAGAAAATGTATTGTGTGTGTTCTAGTCAAGTACTGAATATCTAAATATCCCATTTCTGAGTTAGTGCTAGTAGCACACAAACTTTTAATGTCAGCTTCCTATCTGATAAGTCCTAATTGTTAGGCAAATTACTTAAATAGGATAAAACATGTTCAACATCCCACACATAAGTATACTCAGCTTTTGGCAGGTTTTTATTAAATATGCCTGTATTAAATCACAAATCCTAGGATGTTGACCTACAGGTTCTTTATCAATTAAATCATGATAAGCTGATATTGCTGATCTATGGCAATTTATGGTACTGTATTCATACTTTGATTCAAACAGGTGGGCTAAGAAGTCTAGCACAAAGTTTAAAGAACACTCAGTGGGATCAACTTGCTGTTCACTGCACCAGCCAACCCACTTTCTCCAGGACGATTCGTAATTAGAAATTGAGCCTGCATGGCTTGCACCTGAGATAAGTTCTAAAGCCCTGGTTAAAATTCCCTCATTTGCCAAGCTTTTCCATGCCACTAGCCTTAAAGAGTTGTTGACCACTAGTGGGTGTGGATTGCTCTGAGGGTCCACTAACAATTTGGGAAAGTGAGGTAACAGCATTGTTATTTTTACAGACATTTCTACCAATTGACCATACCATGACTGAGTTTGCCAGTTTGGAGTCATAAGAATGATGTGACTCTTCTCTGTCCTCACTTTGGCTAAAACTCTGCCTATCAGTGAAAATGGAGGGAATGCATATGAGTAAAGTTGAGACCAGTCTTGTTGCAGAGCATCCATTCCCTTGCTCCCCAGATCTGGACTCCACAACATGTAAGTAGGGAGTTGAAGGAATACCCTTTTTTGAAAAATCTGTTGAGACAACAGCCACTTGCTTGAGTCATTGAAATGGTGAAAGGCCCAATCCAGCATGGCATCCAGTTTCCCTGGTAGGTGATCTGCAGTAATTGTGATCCCTTTCAAAAGAAGAAAAGACCAGTGTTCCTTCGCCAATACTAGCATTTCTTTGCTGTGAGTTCCACCCATTTTTACTGTATATGATAAAGCTGTCATGTTGTCTATTTGGACAGGAACCGCTTTCATTTTGAACATTTTGGAGAATGTCAAAAGAGCTGGGTGTACTGCTTTCAACTCGAGAACATTTATGTGAAGATTTTTGTGATTTAAATGAGCATTTTCCCAAGCAAAATGCCCCAACCCTTTTTGGAGGCATCTGTTTGTAATAGGTGAAGTTTGTTTACCAACCTAGTTCCTATAGAGATTCTTGATTTAGTGTTACTATAGCCTGGTAGGAACAATTTACTTTCAGTGCCTCTATTTGCATTGTAGGTGAGAAGGCAGAATTGTAAGAGCTGTTGAAGAAAGTGAGCTTATCAGACTGGTGAGCTTCCACAAAGTGATCCTTGGATTGGTAACAACTTCCTGACATAGACATAGTAGGTTGTTAACTTTTTCCCTCAGCAAAGTCAATGACATTTCCACTGAGTCTATCTCTAAGACTAGGGATTCTATAATTTGTACAGGTTCCATCAATGACTTTTTTATGTTTACCACAAAACCCAGATAGATGTTGCAGGAGAAAAATTAACGTGTCCCGAACTATTTTTAAGCCCTCTGGACTTTGGTTTATAAGGAGCATGTCGTCTAGTTATATTATGATTCAGAACGTTGGTCTGACGCAGAACTGCTGTTGGAATCTTTAACAATTTTGTAAAGAACCTTGGGCAAGCCCAAAGCAAAGGCAAAGAAACTCATACAGATTGCGCTGCCACAGAAATCGAACATATTTTGGTGGAGTTCGATGAAGGGGCAAACAAAAATATGCATATTTCGGTCTCTTTCGCATGAAAAATCCTTCTCCAGCAACATTTCTTCCACTAGATGCAGGCCTTCCATTTTGAAATGCTGATATGGAATGAAGGTATTTAGGTTTTTCAAATTGATTACTGGTCTGTTCTCCCCATCCTTGGATACTAGGAACAGGTTGCTCAGAAATTGTCTTTTCTGAGAGGATACTTTCTGAATAGTACTTTAACATGGCAATCACCTTCTGGGTGATTAGATCTGTTTGATCTGCATTTGCATTTATTTAGGCCTGATGTGTTGGGATATTCTGTACTGGTTGCAACATAAAGGAATTTTCAGGCCTGAAACCCATTCTAGTATTTCTGGGTTTGCTTGTTAGAAGCAGCCAGCTTTTTGCAAATTACTGCAGTCTTCCTGTAAGTGGGCACTTCCCCACTTTTTGGTTTGAGAATAAGTTTTTTACCAGTGGGTGCACATGGTGTAACTGACTCCATGGGATTATATCTGGAATGAAGGGAAATGCTTTGTAAATTACACTTGTGGCACTTATTTAGTGCTAGATATAAAGGGAAAGAAGTTGAAAATTACTTTCATGGCACTTATTTAGCACTAGATATGAAGAGAAATGCATTGAAAATTACTTTCATGGCACTTATTTAGCACTAGATATGAAGAGAAATGCATTGAAAATTATGTTCATGGCACTTATTTAGCACTAGATACAAAGGAAATGGAGTTGAAAATAATGTCTATGGTACTTACTTAGCACTACATACAAAGGGAAAATTATGTTTGCAGCATTTATTTAGCGCTAGATATGATGGCTGAGTTTTGGTAAGTTGCCATATAGTGCTTTGTTGGTGAGATGTTTCTTCCAGCAGACATTTTGCACTGTTCTTAGCATCTTTGTGTAAGCCCCATCTAGACGATTTTCCAGCTGTTTTGTTAAGGTCCATGCATTTGATCTATATAGTAGGACACTTTCAATGGTTGCTCTGAACAATTTGATCTTTATTCCACTTTCCAGTCTGGATTTCCATGATACCTAGCTCAGTCAGAGCTGCCCAGGCTTTGCCTATTCTTGTCTTAATGTCTTTCTCGGACAATGCTATGTCGCTTCCAAGGTAGAGATAATCATCTACTTGTTTGATGTTTTGTTGTCCAGGGTTGAAGTATTTCCTTCTAAGTTGTAAGCCATGTATTCGGTTTTCTTGTTGTTAACATACAGTCCTACATGTCACTTTCAAGTTTATGCAAATGTTGCATTGTTTCTGCAATGGTATCTGACATCAAATATTGTCTGCGTAATCAGTATCTGTGATTGTTTCAGCAGGATACCTGGAACTTCTGGCTTTGTTTAGTGTGAACCCTATGTGTTTGTTAGGGTCGATAGCTGTTTACAGTACATCTCCTTGCAACACTCCTGCCATTATCTCAAAAAATTCAGTATCACCATCAGGTGAGCGGACTTGTGCAGCGGTGCTGGTGTACAGAATCATAATGGCATTAAAAATTTCTTCTGGTATGCCATAAGCAAATAAGATGTCTTTCAATTTACCATGATGAACCGAGTCTAATGCTTTGCAGAAATCGACAAAGAGTAGCACTGCAGATAGATTTGCTTTTACCCCTTCCACTAGGTGCCTGAGAGTTAGAATTTGTGCAATAGTTGAGCGTCCTTGTCTAAACCCATTTTGATTTGGCCTTAGTATTTTTTCAATTTCTGGGGTTATCCTATTGAGCAGCAATCTGTTACAGATTTTGGCAGCAATTGGTTCTAGGCTAATACCACAATAGTTTACAGCTTTTCCTAAGTCTCCTTTTTTCAGAAAAGGTAATTTAATTATACAGCTGCGAGTCCAGATTGCTATCTTTTGTTGATTGTATACATAATTACACATCATGAGTAGTTAGTTGTCGAGAGTTCCTGATTTCCACACTTCACCTGGTATGTTAACTAATCTGCATGCCTTTCCATTTGGTAAGCTTTCAATACTAATTTTAGCTCTTCCATAGTAAAAGGGCTTGTTGGAATATCCAAGATGTCTTGAACCACAGGTGTAATTTCTCCTTCTTCAATAATTGGAGGTTTGCTGAGAAGTTCAGAGAAATGATATTTTCATAGTTTCAAGCAATCATTTTGACATAGCTCAGAGTTTAGACTTACTGGTTGCTTTCCTGTCACATATTTCATTCACTGCTTGCCATGTGAGTTTAGACTGTTTGTTAGGTGTTCTTCTTTTGAACCTTGGTGTTTAGACATACAAGGAACAATTCAGTGAGAAAATCTACTGGGTATTGACCATTTTGATTACTGGATTGATGGTATGAATTTCAAAGTATTTCCCCATTTCGTAACTGTGCATTGAAGTCACACCAATGATTAGCATGTTGTGCTTTGGAAATTGTCTCACCAGGGGTGTCAGAATATTATAGAAGTTTTCTGTATCACTTTCGTGTGCTGCATTATGAGGGCTGTAGCAAAAAACAGGAAACTTCAAAAATCAATATAATTTCCTGCACTGGGAATTTGATATTAATTCTATATTTGCTTTGTTCTTTTAAACTTCATTTTACTTAAATCCTGGAAATTTGTACTTCGATTGCATAATCAACTCCTCATTTTTGAAAATTGAGGAGTAAGTATTTGCTTATTTATTTAAAATAGCTTCATTTTACTTAACTCCTGAGGAAATAGTAAAAAATACTATACAACAGAAATGCTCAGAGAAATCGAAATATATTCATCTGCTCATGGAAGTTACTTAAAAACCAGCCAAATATTTTTTTAAACCTGGAGTTATCCTACCCCTACCACCCCAACTGTAAATAATTTTATATAATAAATAGCAAGCGTTGAACATTTTTTCCAAAATAATTACACATTGAAAGTTTAATCTTAAATCCCTATATAGCACGAAAAACATGCGGCAAACAATAATATGCTATAGCAACATGTTAGACTTTTGTTATTTAGTAATTAATAGAATTAAACTTTTACCTATAGTACGTGTATAAATATCAGACATCAAACAGGTAGTTTAATTCCTTTACTACTGTATCACAGGAGTAAATTTATAAGGTGATTTTCTTTTAAATATTCATTTACATGGATGAACGTCACACGAATGCATATAAAGTATACTTCTTTTAGAATAAACATACTCCGTCTGTAGAAGTACGAGACAGTTCAGGAGTCACTCGTGCATATTTTTTCTTTTTGATGATTAAACAACATCCCTTAAGTCAAGAAGTAAGCATAACAATAATTGTTCTATTATTGTGAGTTAATATTTGGTGGTATATACTGTACTTTTAAGTGAAAGAAAACTATAACAAAACCTTTTAAATATATATTATTTTTTAAAACACTCAGCAGACTATAAACATGATAAAGAAAGTGTTGTTAATTTAATTTTCGACTTATTTTCCTTCATATCTAGTGTGCTGAAAGTGCCATGAACTTAATTTTCAACTAATTTTCCTTTGTATCAGTGCACAAAAAGCACCATGAATTTAGTTTTCAATAAATTTATCTCCATATTAGTATTAAAGCAGCATCGCTTATTAAAACTGATTGCTTAAAGTAATAACTGAATGAAAAACATTTTACCTCCTAAAATTAAAAACATCATTCCACTCTCTTTCGCATTGGTTTTATTAATACAAATAAAATAATTTTAGAGTAAAGATTAGTAAACACCTGTGAATAATTACATTTTAAGTTGTTACAAACACATTTTCTAAGAATTTTTTAATAGTTTTTTAAACTAAACATCTTACAATGTAGGCAGGCAAACGATTTATCCTTTGCGTGGTTTTAGACTTGTATAAACGACGTGTAAATGAAACGATAGTTGGCACCAAAATTTTGTGCCTGAATTGGCAGAACAATAGAACCATAATTCTAATTAATTACTCAGGATCAAAAAGTTTCAGCCAATTTGATGTCTTTGTTTAAGAAATGGACCATTATTAGTCAAAATGACGTTATTGTATAAACACTTAACATGCACAACAAGGCATATTACCAAAGGTTTTAAAATAAAACAAAATCATGAACACTAAAGATTACATTGGATTATTACATACAGTTAATAATAGAATCCTAATTAAGTGTGGTACATTAAAAAAAAACATTTTTTGCACCAATCATGAAATCAAAATGTGTATGAAAATTTGTTGTCTGTATTTTTAAGATGATTTACTAGCAATTGCAAATTTAATTGCCATCACTTCATTCCACACACAAAAGATAGAAAAGAATTACAAGCTGTGAAATTTTTAAACTTTTCTCAGCAATGTTTTCACGAATCATGATTTCTTAAACTCTTTTATTCCAGTTCTTGAGACAATTTCGAAAACAAAACTCCCACAAGATTAAAGTCTTTCTGTTTTTTAACTTTCTTTTTTCTTTCTTTCTTTTTAACTTTTCAATTTCTTCTAAGACATTACAAAAAACAAAATTTTAATAATATATGATTGCAGAACTTTATCAGTTCTTCTATGCACACAAAAGATAGAAAATAATTACAAGTTGTTAGATTTTGTAAACATTTGAAAACCATGATTTTTCTTCTGACTTTCTAACAAAAAAGTTCAAGTTTACAAAAAGATTTAAATTTACATACCTCTCCGTTTCCATCACTGTCTGGATTTTCTACTTTATATTCATTGACATCAATAGCTCTACCAACTGAAGAACTCCGAACACTAGAAAGAACCGACAAGGTAGCAGGACCAGTAGATTCACTCAGTCCATACACCTCTAGCAGTGGAAGGTTTAAACTTTGAAAATACTCTAAAGTAGTCTTTGATAAGGGTGCAGCACCTGTAAATAACATTGCTGTTCTGTCGAAACCAAGAGCTTTGTGAATCTAAAAACAACACAAAATCGAAGATGTTTCACAGTATCCTTTTCCCACTCAATAATCATAGTAGTACCAATTCAATTCAATTTTAAGAAGTAATAAACAATATTTTAAATGTTTTTTGCAACTTTTTTCTTTCACTATTTTCCCATTATATGCCATTATTTCTTTAACGATGTAACATTAGAACTTCTATTTTTTATTATCAACTATTCTAGCTAACCATTTGAAGTGTGGTAATTATAATTTATGCTTTTCAGCAACATACAAATTTCCAATGACTACCTTAAATAAGTAAATTAATATCATCTTTTGTCCAGTTAAAAAAGAATTTTTTTTTACAAAATATTAAATCAGTTGACGAACATAAAAGCTAATGAAGGCTGATCTTGACCCAGAAAAGATTTCAGTGGACAAAAAACGTTTCCCAATTGATCATGTGCAGTTACTATATTATTTGTAAGCATGACTTTTTGGCTGACAGAAAATTACAGTTGAGTTGAGAATTTTCAACTTTTTTACGCTTTTCTGGTTTCTGGTGTTTGTGGAGAGTCGAGATTGGCCTTAAGCACAACCTGTTCTTCTGGAAAATAAGAATTCAATTAAACTCAGTAATTCATACCTTATTCAACACTAGTATATGTGCCAAAGTCCAGCCATATGGAACTGGTAATCTTGAGAAAGAAAGACATAATTTATTAATATTATTTGTATGTTAGTAGTTACAAATAGTTCAACCAACTGTACAAAGGTTGTTGTTGTTGTTAATGTTATACATTTAACATGCATGTATTTTCCATATTTTCCATGGCAGCATGGATTACACAGGAGTCTTTTCCATAAAGAAAAGGTAACCGTTATTTATTCTCTCAAAGGTTAGTCATTAAGATGATACTTTTAGCTATGCTCCAGGTACCTTTTCTTTATGGAAAAGGTCTCCTGTGCAATCTATGCAAATACCATAAACTTCCGCCCACTCAATTAAACACCACCATCAGATAGATGTTTATTAGAGATACCTGGTGTAATCCAATAACAGAAATACACAAGAATTTCAATATATATTTTATTTACAAACAAAATAACGTTCTGTACTTCTTCTGCTTATGCACAAGTTCAAGCATAGAATGTTTTTGCTTCTGTCGAGTCAGTTCTTTTTCGATTTGCAACCATTGATGGATATCTCAGAATATACCAAATAGGAAAATATATGTTTGTTTAATGTATAGCTATAACAACAAAAACATCATTTGTACAGTTGGAGGAACTATTTTTTAGCAACTACTGACACAATAATAACAAATAGAGGCCAGAAATAGATTATATAAAATAGAATAATACCTGCTAAACCACATGTAAAAGTTACTGTTGTTTATTTTCATTTTATATTTTTGCCATAATATTATTGGATGTCAAGCAGAGGTAAGCACAATCATGAGATCAAGTTAATAACAGTTACACCCCCTTTCCCCATTCATTGTTGTAGGATCACACATCGCAAAATTTCCTTTTTCTTATAGCATTGTGCAGGAGAAAGGTGTTGCATTACTTTTGTCCAGATTATAAATTACAGGTCAAAATTATTTAGTCCATGTGCAAAAATTGTCATAAGAAGGTGCATAAAATGAAACTAATAGTGTTACGCCTTACTTAGAATGACTTTACTACTGAATAACTTATAATAATCAAAGCAAAAATGTGACGCTCTATGCTAAAACTGACTTTATATGCGTATTTTTCACACAAAAGAAAAACTTAATGTGTTTATTGTTCTTAAACAATAATCGTATCACATATGCGCGTGTAAATTAAAAATAAGGTCGTATTTATTAAAAATACACTGGCATTTATTTCATTTTATACGAATATAAAAATAAAAAATGCGCGTATTTAAAAAAAAATTTATACGAGTATAAAAATAAAAAATACGAGTATTTTTTAACATTTTAATGTATAAAATAAAATGCGAGCATATTTTTAATATTCTATACGAGTATAAATAACATGCGAACGTATTTTACATTATATACCGTATAATATGCACATTTTACTAACCGACTTGTTACTTTTTTTATGTTCATTTTACTTGGTTAGGTCTGTTGTCCTTCATTTTTCTCCGTGAAAATGTGTCACAATCACTTTTCCAAGTCAATTCTTGTTCATTTCTAGTGGTAAAGATGTGCCACAAACGTTTCTAAAAGTCCGCATTCCGTCTTTTCAGACCATACAAATACACCAATAATCACGTTCATCAGGGAAGGTTTTCATTTATTAATGATAAGAAGTTATTCCACATTAATTAAAAGCGTGTATGCATTTTTCACGCTTGCAATATTTTTTACTTGTGGTCGTAAACTTGTTCTTCAAAAAGAGTTCTTGTCTCCTTTTATGAATTTATTGACTTGTTTATGCATAAAAATATATAGTTCGTTATTAAAAAATAATGGTCCATAATAGTCGATAAAAACAATCCAGCTGCCGTTGTGCATACCTGTCAAGTTATTTTAAAATTCTCATAAAAGAGAAGAAACAATCAAATGATGAAAGTTCAACTCGTTGTTCTGCCTGGTTTACTAAGAAACACTATACCTCAAGTTTTTCTGCTGTCGCTTTTTAGCGTACGCATTTTTGAAACTAGTACTTAAGAATAAATATTTGGCGTCAACTTAATTTATATGTAATTAAAATTTTAGCACCTATATTTTTTTTATTCCCAAGATGTGCCGCTATGATAGTATTGTGAGTAATAGAAACCAGGCATTACATTTTTTCTAGTCACG
>JANTOQ010491570.1:0-11258 GCA_027564595.1 Bythotiara depressa | reverse complement strand
ACCAACCAACCAACCAACCAACCAACCAACCAACCAACCAACTAACTAACTAACTAACTAACTAACTAACTAACTAATACATTTGATATGTTTAATGGTAATGGACATGGTCAAAATCCCCATAATCCATTGATAAAAAGTTATCACAATAATTCCATAATCTAATTTGTCCTTGGTTTATTTTTACTTCTGTCTCTATAAATTGGATCGTAAATTCTCTGGAATTCAAAATTCGCGGTTTTCTAAATTTACAATAAAAAATCGTCCAACATATCTGAAAAAATTCGAGTTGTAAAAATAAATAACCACAAAACATGACCTGCAAAAATAAATAACCATAAAACATGACCTGCAAAACATGACCTGCAAAAATAAGAGACTAATTACATGTCAGTTTCATTCCAAATTCTTGCCGCGAATAGAAATGTCAAAAACCTGATCATCGATTAGTCTTTATCCTATGACGTAACCCTTCTGCATACTCCCTGGATCCTATGACGTAACCCTTCTGCATACTCCCTGGTTATGACGTAACCCTTCAGCATACTCCCTGGTTATAATATGACGTAACCCTTCTGCATACTCCCTGGATCCTATGACGGAACCCTTCAGCATACTCCCTGGATCCTATGACGTAACCCTTCTGCATACTCCCTGGTTATAACCAACTCCTCATTGGAAACAAATGAGGAACCAAGCGGTCTTATCAGTTTTTACCAAATTTATTTTACATTGTATTTCCAATAATGAACCCCCTGGAAAAAGCAAAATAGCAAATAAATTACCAATGATTTGATTCCTTTCCGGGGACACTATACATGAAAGGTTTAGTGAGTTATGTGAGTTATGAAAGGGTTAGTGAGTTATTATTCTTACTAAGTTTTGATTTAGCAAAAGAATGGTAAAGAAAAGGACATCAAAAGTGAGTGCTGAATGTTGGGATTCTGTAGACTATAATATAAACAATTCGCCAAATACCTGATTTGTTATTTTGTTACCTTGTTTTGGTGAAATCAGAAATCAGAAGTTACTGTCTAGTCAGAAGTATAAATAATCACACAGCGTTTTATATATATGAATCGAAAGTACTTATGTTACTTAAGGCTGTTTCCAATACAGCGAACCTTTCCGTTCGGATTTTTTTTCTTACGTTCTGATTGGCTATTGCCATATTCCGCTCAAGAAAGTTGAAAGAATTCAACTTTTTCGCGCGTTCCATGCAGAATAAAGAATATAAATTAAGATCACTCGGAAAGATCGCTGCATGGAAAACAGACTTTACTCGGGGTGAACCTCCTGAAGAAATAAAACTTTTTTTTTAGTAGAAAATAAAGAAACAGACAGACCATAGTATATAAAACTATAGATTTCTTCTATAGACTATGGACAGACACCACGGTATAATAATATTTAATTAAGAAAGGGGCCTGGGAGACTTATCAGCTTTTACTAAATTTATTTTACCTTTCTTTAACCATCCAGAAAAATCAAAACAGCAACTTTTTTTAGCGCCCGAATTAAACAATAGAAAGGAATCACCTTATTGCGTCACGCGAATAAACTCGCCAAGTGATAACCGCCTTAACGTGATATGTTTTGCTTATGAGGCGGTACTGTGGGAACATTAAACCAATAACAATGGAAAGGCTAAGAGTATTAATTTGATTGGTCAACGGAATAAACGGAGAAACTGCCTCGCTGATTAAGACGTTTTATAAACGATTTATTTTGTTGAACTTTTAGTTTGCGAATAAGTAGTTTTTATAAAATATCGGGAATTAACTAACCACATGTGTGCATGTTATTTTGAGAATTTGTAAAAATAAGCAATGATTTTTTATTATATATTTTTAATTAAAAAGATTTTCATAGATTGAAAGAACATCTGCGGTGGAGGGTTTCCCCTTAATACATTGTCGTAATTTCACGGTAAAAATTTATGCAAGAATATGAGTCGTGGTTGATAAAAGTATAAGAAATGAGGAATTTGTTATCACATTTTTTTATTATATAAACAGACAAAATATTGGAAATCATTTGCATAGATACGTGATTAGGTTTTCAAATATCCTGTAAAAAGTTTATCTTCCAAATATACGTGATTTGTTTTAAAACATCAAGCAAAAATAAAACAAAGACGAAAGCATATCAGGAATACACACGCTATACAAATAGTTTGTTTTAACTCGACATTAGTGGATATTTATCACAATAATTCTCTTCTCTTTTCACTGTTGATCCGGTGTTGATGGTGTCACGTGTCAAAATGGGCCTGATTTTCTGTGGTTGTTGCAAAGGTCGTCGCAAAAGGGAAGCACAGAGCGGAATTCCTAAAGTTACAATTGCGTTATATTTAGAAGAGTGTCTGTTATTTTTTAAAAACTTTTGATTGTTTTTAGTTATTGACTTTCTACCACCGCTTGACATTTAGTTAACCTTACTGTAGAGAGTTATTATCTTCCATCGGTGAGCGTTATCGTTTGAAATAGGCCAGGGGGGTGGATTAAACTTAATAAATTAATTTGTTGGTGACCTATTGAGGTGTATTGTTAGTTCATTCATGACGCGTTTATGTTTTGTGTTTATTCACAGCTAGCTGTTTGTACTACATGTTAGAAAAACGGAGAGAAGAAAAAATAGACCAAGCTTAATATCGAGTGGATGAAGAACGCAAGCTCAGCTATGAAGTTATACGTGATAGTTATTCTTTTTATGGTTTTAGGTAAGTATTATTAGAAATAATATAATAATTAAGCGATTGTTGCAAAAAACTTTCCTGAATTTTGTTTTAAGAAATTACAAGGATGGAAAGTGTAAGAAGAGAGATTAGTTTACTAGACTAAATTTTACAAATTACGTATATTTTTTCTTAGCTATTATTGCAAAAATTTTAATATATTTAGTAGACTGGCAACCTTTCCTCTTTCCAACTTTCCAGTCTTTTAAAATTTGTTTTAAGAAATTATAAGGATGGAAACAGTAAGAACAGAGATACGTTTACTAAATTTACTAAATCTTACAAATTATATATATAGACGTTACAAAAACATCCGAGAGTTTCTAAGTAAAATAATATCCTTGCTATCTTCATTAAAGTGTAAAAGGATTATCTCTCCTGCTAGGTATCCTGTTTGATAATCCGTCCTAGTTATTGATACAGGCGTTTACTAACATTCTCCCCCTCTCTCTCGATTTTTGACGTATTCCAGTTATACTCAGATATTTTATGCACAATAGTTTTTCTTATAATGGCTTCCATGAAAACTTACGGTACCGGTAAAACTGTTAAACAAACTAATAAAGGAATATTTACCTTCGGAAAGTCGAATTTCCATTTAAAGAAATTACACAAGAGATTTAACACAAAAGTTGAAATTTGAATTTCATTCAACTTTTTCAAAATCAGATCGCGAGAAATTTTTTTCCACGCGAGTCAACACATTCCGCGTGGATTTTGTCTCTTGGAAATTCGATTTTAGGCAACTTTATTTGACATGTTTACACGAAGTAAAGTTTAATTTGTTAGTACAGGCTTCTTTTAGGCTGCTAACGTCCCATCTAATTTAGTTCAAGTGACCTGTATTTTTGCATTCTTACCAGATTTCATATCATGGAATTGTTTTTCACATAAATACAGGCGTGTTGAATTAGACGTCGCATAAAAAGCTTCAGTCTTGTTTGAAAAGAAATCAAGGGGTCTGGTAAATAGCGAAATTAAATAGCGATTTTTAATTTAAACTCTCATCAGAATTGTAGACACACAAAACAAAACAAACAAATGAATAAATAATGGAATAAAATGGTTCACTCGTAAATAAGTAAGTAATTAATGTATAAAAGAAAAACTATGGAGAAGCTTAAAATAAAAATAAAAATTACTTAAAATAAATGACTTAATCTTGGAAAGACTATCTTTATTGCGTCACTTATTTTGGCGATCATTCATTGAAAACACAGTGTATATTACTGTAAATGATCTCTGTGTTAATTTTTGCATCATTGTAAACAAATTCTTCAATGTAATACCAATTTTTAAATCAGAACACGACTCGAATTTATTTATTTCCCCTAAATGGAATAACAGTGAAGAAAAGTAAACACTATGTTTTTAATTACCACTTTAATTGATCACGCAGAAAACCATTCGAAATCTATAGTCTATTTCCCGGCCTTAAAGATTTAATGAAAATGTGGTTAGAAAAATGACAGTCAGAACCAGAATTTAGACTACTGTTTCCTAGTTTGTTTGCATTAAAAATCTACAAGGAAATGTTTAAAATAGTTCAATTGGTTTATTAACAATACTTGATTGAAGATTTTATTTTCTTGCGGCGGAACTTTGAAAAGTAGTTGTAGCTTATCTTCCCGTTATATTTGTTCTGTTAGTCAAATATAAAACTCATAATTGCTTTCCCTTTTCCTTTTCTAAACATTATTCTAATAAATCTCTTAACATGTGGTATAATTTATCGTCGAAACAACAAAGCTTTACACTTAGAAAATAAATGTTTTAATTGAAAAGAGCGCTGCACTTTCCCAATCTCGTGTTTTGAAATATCACGAAGGTGTAAAAACGTAACTTTCAGCGACAATTTGCGGCTTTTTTTACAAGCAATCACCAGAGTAGTTAATACTTATGAGTATTTAACAGATTATATTTTACTTCTTTTTACCCCCGTCTCTGGCAGTGTGAATTGTTGTGAGAATGTGACACGGGTTTTACTACAACTGAATAAAAATCAACATTCTTCTTTCTTAGTTTCAGTTTACAGCAAACATATCAAGAAATCAAAATGCAACAAAAAGAAGAAGTTCTATGGTTGCTTTTACGACGTAAGCAACGATAAATGTTATTGCAAAACAAGACGGGGATGTGTGAACCCGTTTAAATATAAAAGTGAGAAGTCGTGTATGAAAAAGATCTCTCAAATAAAAGGTAATGTGTTCACTGAATTTATTACATATATAATTACGTCATATATGTCTTACTTACTATGAAAACACTCGCCTCGCTGTATTCAGTAAAAATAATAACAAAGAAAAAGAATCGTCTGTGTAACACATCCCGATAAATAAAATGGGGGAAACGGAACTCACACCTGGCTAACAAATGGTGGAGTTACTTTGTTAGTTCTAATTTTAGCTTTCGCAACGGAAGGATTTTTCATCTGGAAACATTTTTTAATTTCCGCTACGTTTGAAAATTCTATCTAACTCGAGAAAAACCTTGCACGGACTGTAAATATGTAAGGCGGGGTTTCGGTATAGAATGAATGACGGTTATTTATCTTCCTATTAAACTCGTCACACACTCCTGTGTGCCACACATAAAGCAATGTCATTTATTTCCCGCATATTTAAACCCTACTCTGTAGCTAGAACTGATCTTTAATCGGAAACTGACCTTTAAATCAGTCAATAAATGGCTGGAGAAACAAAAGTAACATATGGGGACACGATTTGATTAATTAATTAACTAACTAACTAACTAAATAATTACGGTAAACCCTCTATTTAGCGACCAGGATTTGTTATTGAAGAAATCAATTAGTGCCGGTCACTAATGAGCGCTCCCGGTGAGTGGATATTTGATGACACCTGATACGATGGAGATTTCGATGAAATGCTCTGAAGGATCGGAAGAAGAATTAATAATCACCTGTTTCAAGGAGACAAATCTTGCCATGTAGGATGGCCACTAAAATCAAATGGAATTATCTCCGAGCCAGACAGAAAATGATTCATATGTGTCTGTCACAGATACTGATTGACGAGGGCTTTATTGACGTTTTGTAACGTTTTCATAATTAGTAAGAATCTGCACCAACCCCTATTTACTCGAAAATTAATTAGCACCGGTCTCTAATTAACACTCACTCAAAATATCCGGGTAAAATTCGAATTATCGAGTAGTGTTTATGATAAAGTGTTACCAGGGGCGATAAAGTGTTGCCAGGGGCGATAATTACGGTAACAGTTTCTCGTGATTGTTAGTCCAGTTAATAATTTCTATTTTCTTTAAACCATGAGAGACCACAAAAGATGTACCGATGACATGTCGCATCTTCAGAGCTGGTTTGACGCACTTGAAAAATACTTTTGTCTATAGCATGTAAATAAAACAATATAAATAAACAAAAGGAAAAAGCAACTCGTCCCCAGGGCATTTTACCCACTTGCCACTTTTTTGGAGAAAAGTAAAAAATAATATAAAGTAACAATTGTATTACTAGTATTATTTTTTGGATACTTTTAGAATTTCGTGCTGTTGCTTAGGAGATTTTAAATTATATTGTCGTATTGTTTTTGTATATTTTAGGGGTTGCTTGTAAAAGATTTCCGTGTAAGAACGATGGAGTTTGTCAGGGGAAGAAAGGATGGGGAAAATTTACTTGTGATTGCACGGGGACTGGGTTCTACGGGAAGCGTTGTCACAAAGGTAAGTAGTATATAGAATATATATTATATAGGTATATATAATAAATTGAATAATTTCAAGCCACGAAAAATACTCATTATCGCCTTAGAACGGTGTGTTTAGCGAGCTTAACATGAAACCATCACCGACACAAAGGGAGACTTTTCGTGATGATGTTCCGCTTGAATGAATAAGTATGTTTACTGTACCCTGCGGCTCAATCAGCTTATTTAATCTCCGCTTTTAACTTGTTGGCTTTACGCCCAGTAAAAACGATGTAAATAAACAAATAGAAATTGAACCACCTATGTATGTGTTCTCTTTTAGCATGTCCAAAACCAGAGGATCTATCTCCAGACTGGCTCCAACAATTCATCTTCCTAAAACATTGGCAACGTTCACCTTTAGCATGCATCATGCATAACACGTGACTGGTATAATTGAATCAAATATTCTACTATAACTTGCAACTGACTGAGCAAGTCAACTCAACATTCCCCAGACTCCAGTTTTTAACGAAACCGTTCTATTTTGCAAAAAGTAAACAACACCCAGCTGTAAATATTTTATTAACAAAGTATTTATGTGTGTATTCACAAATTTATCCATTAACAAAATGTATTCGCGCCAAAAATGGTGAAATTAAGAGAGAGAGAGAAAAAGAAGAAGATTGGAAATTGATGCATAGTTTTGAATCATTCATGACGTGTCACTTGATACTGTTGGTTGAGACGGTGTATGAATTGTTATAAGAAGTAAATTGTAAATAATGATTGTTGAAATATAGAAAAGAGTTAAAAATATTTTATAAGTTCAATAATTAGTTTTCTTTATAAATTCTTGCGAAATAACATCATCTTTGAAAAAAACAGTGGGACAATCGAACCATGTTAGATTTTGTGCATTTTATACGAACGCAAGACAATTTTGCCTCACATTATCAGAAAGATGCGTAACAAAGAGAAATCTCTTTAAAAATTAAGTTAATCTTACTACTTTCTTTTACTTACTCTTACTTACTGTTACTTTTTTCTAAAAAAAAAATAAACATTTTGAATTTATTATATTGTGAAAGGAAGGCCATGATTTTAAATGGAATCCCAAAGGTCTATTGATAAAATTATGGGCGACGATTTCTCGAGTTGACAAAAACAAATGATTTCCAATGAGAACTTTAACAATTAACTCCATACGTCACAAATCGGGACATTCCTATGATTACCAGTCAAAACCGGGGCATTCCTATGATTACCAGTCACGAGCCCTCTTGAAACATCGATGATGCTCTTACAGAGTCATGGATTAATGACATTAGTTAGCCATCAAAACAGATTGAGTTATACTAGACACTCGTCAGGGTCAAAAGGATTTAAACTCAAATTAAGTTAAAAATTGAAATATCCTACTCTTCTTCGTACAGACTCTTTAAAGAATTGACGAATTGAATTTATTCTCAATCACTTTTGGTTTATTTATATGAGTATGAGAATCCTTGCCAAAATATTTTGAGAGACAATCAGAGCATACAATAAAGTTTGTAAGTGTTAGGCAAATTAACAAATCAAAAGTCTGTCAACATTTCCTGAATGGTACAGAAAAGAAGCTATAAATAATCCCAGAGATGAAGGTTATGTGAAATGTCGGAGTTGTTACTTAAATATTTCAAAATCTTTTCGTTCATGAGCGTGTACAGGAAAGATATGAATTTTGCGAAGATTATCTTTTATTCCTCTATTCCAAGTCAAGCTGGTGAATATTTAGCTTAAAATCAAGGTTGTAAGGATTCGCATTGTCTTTCAGAAAAAAAATGTTCCTGATAAAAAGATGTCATGTCATGCCAGCCGGGGATATAAATAGAGTATAATCACGATGGAGTGAAAACAAAGTGGAAGCTTTATGACGATAGTTAATTATTTTTAACTCACGATAATATCTCCACAATGATTCTCTGTGGTCGTTTATAAGAAATATAATGTTATAATGTGTTATAATGAGAGTACTCGTGTAAACAAACATCATGAACTCATCTACAAATTCGGATAAAACTTGTGGCAATCATGCGGGTTGAGGCTCCATTCAGGTTTTGGCTACTTCTCTCTCAAGTATCCAGAGAACAGGTACATGGTCTTTAAATTAAACTATACACAGTTGAATCTTGGTAACTCGAACCATCACGGGATCAAGAGTGTTAGTTCGAGAGACTGATAGTTCGAGTCATCTAGGTTCGAGTTACTGTACAACTGTCAATTGTACAAAGAAGAGAAACCCAATTCTTAATTTATTGATAAAATGAAGCGGCACATAGACATGAGTAGACTATGGAATAAAAAAACTGCAAGCTTTTTTTGTAATTTTTAAAATCCTCTATCACTCACGCTTTTTGAGGGATCCGAAAATATGATAGATTAGAAATGGAGAAATAGAGATGTTCTAAGGAAATCGATGTTCTTAAACTGTCGGGAAGTATATATTCTTGTAGCTAATCCTGAAAATAGTGTAAGTTTCCTTAAACCTCTATTTACCAGGAAGCAGGACCATTTATGTTAGAATAAACCTCAATTTACCAGGAAGCAGGACTATTTCTACTACTTAACAGCTCAATTCTCAGGGACATGGAAAACCTGGTGTCATAACAGCCAACTTTACCAGGAAACAATTTTCTATTAGAACAATTCTACCAGAATATAAAAATATACCGACGATATTTCATTAGTTGTGAATTGTGAATTATGTGCAGGATTGTCTGGCAATATTACCCAAAGATTTTTAGAAAAGGAAGAAAAACGATCAATTCTGTTTTTCTAGACAATCTTACACGAAATATTTGAGATATTTGTGGTTTTAGGCCTCTTTCTTGCTCCCTCCCTCCCTATTTCTTGCTCCCTCCCTCCCTATTCGCTAGAGCGTCCATAAAAACATGAATAGGGATAGGTGTTGACGAGAGACTCGGTAGAGCCACACTTGCCAGTGTATTTTCATCAGAAACAACGGAAAGTGTTATTAATTCATTGACTTTTCCATTTCAAGATCCCTCAAAATCCCAGTTCGTCTCATTCAGAGGCAAGCGAGGCACAACCTCCCTTAGCGCGCGTGCTGTAGGATCACGGTTGCTTCAACAGTCAATCTGAAATAGTCAAACCAAGGATGTTATAGAGCGAAGCTTCGCTCTATAACATCCTTGGTCAAACTGAAAAAGTTTAACTAAGATATTATTTTTGTACATAGATGTTATTTCATTACTTGTGGAACTCGTTTTGATTAATTTGTTTATATTATGTGCAGGATTTTTTTTTTTTTGCCAGGCCATAAAATATTACCTTAATCAGAACATCTCGATTTGCCAGAGATGAAAACCTACTCTTAAGAACAGCTCATTTTTTCAAGGACAATGATTCATTGTTTTCTTGGAACAGCTTTATTGGCCAGCATTATACACGTCTAGAATACCTGTTTCCTAGAACACCGAGACTGGCTGCTTTCCTTGAACACCTAGACTGGATGCTTTCGGAAATATAAAACTATCTTTATTTATATCGTCTTTAAAGCACCATATTTATTTAATGGGTAACAAGAGAGAATCGTACACTTTACTACTTGGAAACAAACGACTGATTCAAAACAGAAACAAATAAGAAATCAAACATAACCTTTATATATCATAAACAGCAATATCAAACTTTCTGAGGCTGAAGTTTCTCTCTTAAATAAACAGCAATATCAAACTTTCTGAGGCTGAAGTTTCTCTCTTAAATCTGAACAATCACGTAAAAAGAAACCAGAACATCTACATAATAAGTTAAATATATTTCTTGGCCTCTTCACTTTTTGTAAAAAATCAAGAACCTGTATATATCTGTAAGTATCAAAGGGATAGCAAACAGCTCGGCCTTAATAATGTTTATCAACAATAAATGACTCGATAACCTCACTTTAGAGGATGTATTTAATTAACGTCCCATTTATACAACTTTGGAAACCTGTAAAAACAATATTAAAAAAAAAGCATCTTACTAGTATCAAAAATTGTGGTGTAATCAGTTGTAGGGGCGGATCTTTGTTGACCGGTGCAATAAAGGAATAAAAATTCCAATTTAATGGTTGTATAAACATTGACTAGCTCCACTAACCGCTGTATAGCTTGACCATGTTTTTTGAGGCTTCACACTTGAGAGATACTTCCGGCCTTTGAGAAGGACTACGCTCAAAATAACTACTCGAGTATTCATTCAACCAAATGTTTGTCATTAAACTTCTTCAACCATGGCGAAGTTGAACAGGCATAATGCAGAGAATTCACATCTCAGTTATTGTTCTGAAAGAAATTAGTAAGTAAACAAATAACAGATATAACTCGTAAAACAAAAATGATCGTGTGACCCTTACTCTTCTTATTATATGTAAATGACCTAAATAAAGCATCTGCAATTCTAGAAGCAATTATATTTGCTGACGATGCAAACCTGTTTTACTCACTCTCTAAGTTTTATTGAAAACAGTGAATGGAGAACTCGTAAAATCATATGGTTGGTTCGCAGCCAACGAACTATCTTTAAGTATCTGTAAGATCAAATACACGTTTTTTCATAAACTCAGCAAGTGATAACATTTCGTTAGCTCTTCATACACTGACACAGGGCCACCGGAACAGGAGGGGCTTGGGGGGAGGGGAGGGCTATAGCCCCTCGAATAATTTTCAGAGTAGTGTTTTATTTATGTGTGAAAATTTAAAAATAAAATTAGCACTGAAACATTTTCAAAAATAGTACGATTTATGGCCATTTTAGACGATGTAAAACGAAAAACTTTCTTCATCGCCCAACTATGGTGAGCGACCTTTATT
>JANTOQ010491237.1:0-11259 GCA_027564595.1 Bythotiara depressa | reverse complement strand
TCTTATAAATATGGAGGGAACATGAAAAGGGCCTAAAACTGCAAATGTCTCAAATATTTTGTGAAGGGTTGTAGGTTTCCTCTGCAAAACGCTGCTTTTGGAAGTTAGCTAGCTCCATTTTGTACAAAACGTACCAGAGAATATCGGGAGACATTTTACCTATACTCCAAAGGCTCTCACTACATTTAAATAATGAAAAGATTGCTACAATCCCGGTCATAATATATTGGAACTAAGCGACAAAAATTCAAAACTCAAATTCCACAAGTACTGCGAAAGTGTTCATAGATATAACTACGGAAAGAATTAAACTTTTCCAGTTTACCAATTACTTAAGACTTTGGCAGAGAAGTAACCGTGACTATGCAGCACGGAAGAAGGGGAGTGGCCTTGCTATCCTCCCAATTGGTCCATTTGAGGCCTTTGTGGCGTCATAAAATATATTGATCAGTGAAATAAGGACAATTTCGGATATTCTTCGATAAATTAGTGACACGGGTGATCATACGCGCTTTCTCAACAACACCTAACTCCAATCTCGTGCAATTGGCACGCGAAGGGAAAGGTACCAACCAACACACGAATCACCATAAAACGCCAAAATTTCCCAAATTAATGGACTGTATTGTAGCTAGGTACCAAAAAATGTAAATAAAGGATTGGCTAGGTTACCTCCCTTCAAAATTAATATAAGTTTGGTAGTTACAATCATGGTCAAAATGTATGCGTATTTGCTTTTCCCCCTCCTTCCCCCCTGTTCCCTTGAGTTTTCCAGGTGTCCAGACAAATTTTTCACAGATTACAATATTGAAGTAGGGGGAGGGGTATACACAGGTATAGATTAGACTTTTCTCAATATATTATGAGCATGATTGTAGCTAGCTCTATTTTGTACAAAATTAACTAGGGAGCTTGTGGAACATTCCGCTCTCTACTACAGTAGGTCTCAGGAAAATGTAACTATATAACAAAAGTAAAAAATTTATTGTTTTATATCCGACAGATAATTACCGGAACAGTTCAGGAGTACCGGGTGCAACACATATATAACAATAGATAATAAAACTATGAGGTGTAAAATATTACCTGTTCAAATGTTTTAAAAGTACGGGGAAATGTCAAAATCACGGAAAGTACGGATGCAAAAATGTAAAAACTGTCGGAGCGACAGGACGGCGTTGTAGACATTTACTGGCTGCGCCGTAGATGAAAAAGAAATATCATTAGCATGGAGGCTTTCAAAGTAAAGTGATTAGGTCGTTGAGTATAATTGATAGGGAAGTGCAACAGAAAATGTTCATTTATTTCAACAGCATTTGTACACATAAGCAGCTTGGGTTTATAGTATTTTGGAAATTATGACGAAATTTATGTACGCGAAGGTGGCTGAGACCAAGACGAAGTGTAGTTAGTAATTTAAGTCAACGAGAATGGTGCACCACAATACACAGGTGAAGCAGTAGAACGTATAAATATTTGGGACCGTTTAAAGGACATTATTGAAGAATTATTTTTATACCAGGATAAAGTTTTTCTCAGCTATCAGCAGAAAAAAGGAAAAAAATTGCTCTATATATGTATAAATGTTCCGTCTTTACCCTTAGACTCCGAAAGACGCATCTTAACCCTTAGACTATTTGCGTCTTTCTGGTACCACCTGTTGATGGGCTTATATCTCGCGAACGCAACGACTACAGGAAATGAGCGTCAGTGCATTGTAATCTACGTTAAATTTCGCGTCTAATAGTGTAGTTTTAATGTCGTTAAAGTGCAACGAATCGCTGTTGTGCAGCGATCCGTTGCAGCGAAACTAGTGAAAAATTCCCACTTTTTAAAAATATGCTTCGGAGTCTAAGGGTTAATCAACCTCGTCCCCAGGGCTTCTTTTCCTTTTTTTACTTGAGGATGATATCAAAAAGAGAAAGAGACCCTGGGAACGAGGTTGAGGGTTAATAGTTGATAATTTGAAAGATCTAAAATATCTGACGTTATAAGGTAGAGTTCGGGTTTCAGGTAATAGGGATTTTAAATATGCAGAAGCTATATCAATTTTAATGTTATAATAAAAGCAAAGTCTTCTAGACCATCTTCTATCTTTTATACTTTCGAACTCTACTTCCCCATACAGTTTTTCACGCGATGTACCAAATATATATAGCACCAGAGGTTCGGAATCTATGGGTACTGAAGGAACCGTAATCATACGGCAAGGTTGCAAAGGGTAGGGTGTCTCTCTTGCCTTCGAATTTGAGGAAATCTGACTTTTAGACGTCCTAAAATGGACAAATAAATGAAAAGTTCCCGTCAACACATATACCAGTTCTAGTTTTATTGTGTTCCCAGAAAGGTGACTAGCGGCGAAACTGCCGTAGCCTTCCCCATCCGTTTTAAGTCTTAAGTCAACAGTCAATCTGAAAAATAAGTTTAGCTATGAGTTTATATATATACACAGAGACTATTTCAGTACTTGTGGAACTCGTTTTTGGTGCCTAGTCTCAGAACAACATGCGCATGCTTGTAGATAAACAGCTAGGGATAGCTAGACCTACAAAGTTCTACTAGCTACAACGTTCTGCGCGTGACGCAAAAGAAACGGCTGTTGATAAACACTATATGGCTGTATGGCTCTGGAAGCTTAAACATTGTTTGACATTATGATGAAGCAACTTTGCAGAATATTAAGCTAAATTTCTGTAGTGGTTTAAAGCAACTACTTGTGTCGTTATTAGGAAAGCCATCTGGAAGGTGGAATTATGTAAGTCTACCTGGGAGCAGCTGTTTCAACATGGCAGTTTCAATGGTCTGTTACAGCTGAAATTGAATAGCTACCAACTGTGACTAGTTCCAGTAGAGCGGGGTAGGGATCGCAGGAGAAACACTCGTTGTGGTGTCAATTTTCATTGCTTGTATTTGCAAAGTCGACTTAACAGCTATGAAGTCTTTAAAGATGTAAAGATTTAATGAACTGAAATTTCACATGGACATGATTTCATCAAACCTTTGCAATGTGAAAACAATTAAATAAAAAAGCCGAAAAATCATTTTGAAAATTTCTAGGCAAAATCCCGCATTTCCTTGGTAAAATCACAGCAGACTCTAAATCATCAATAAAAAACTTTTCCATCTGAATTTTTTGCTCTTGTTTCGGTAATTGGTAATTCTTCATTCAAATAAAACAGAAACAATGTATTTCTTATTACACCAATATTTGATCATTGCCAATCAAACAAAAGGTAACGGAACAAAACCTTCCAATGACGTCATCATGGCGTCACTTCAGATGACGTCATTATGACGTCATTATGTTGTGTTCACACCGCTTGTCAGTTTTTTTACGTCAATTCTACAAACGTTCTGTTATATTCCAAATCAGTGTTATTGAACAGAAAAGAAAAGGCAAGTAACTGTACAGGCATATCCGCTTGAAATTATGGAACTTTTTTTGGCCTACCTCAAGTCAAGGAGGAACCAGTACTCGGGTTTCAGAGAGTGGTCTTGTGCTTTTAGCGCCTGTTTTCTAATAAAATTTTACTCATTGAGCCAAAATTTTAGGTTCCTACCATAAGTGGTTCTGGAATAGGGTTAACTTCTGGCAAAACATTTAAGGTGGTTACCCCCCATCGAGCACTTTTTTCTCAAAAACAATATTATGATAATTTTTTTGTATTAGTTAATATATACTAGTCTTAAAACTTCGGAAAGTTTTAAAATTTTATAATTATATGCATAATTAATTAGGTAAAAAGGATCAGAAAAGGGCAAATGACGGTTAACAAGAATAACTTGGGATTAACACATTGTTTTGCAATGAAATTTTCTCTGTTGTTTCATCTGAACCTAAGACATGTGCCGAGTTTAAAAAAAATAGGCTTTTTTATTTAATTGTTTTCACATTGCAAGTTTTACAATAGCAACTTCGAATAATACACGTGACAGTTACATGGGAAATATGTGACATCGTAGGAATATTTTTTTTGTAACTTGGCACATTCCAATTGGGGTATACTACTTGTCTGCCAAATTTCATGAAAAACGAGCCAGTGCTTTTGATGCTATGGTTGTTGAAACTTGTAAAATGTCAAAAAAATCAAAACCAAGTAAATCACAAAAATTAACCAAAACATAGAACAAAAAGTTATTATGGCGACACAAACCTCTATAAACGCCTATAAACCTCTACAGACGCCTATAAACCTCTATAAACGCCTATGAACATCTATGAACGCCTATAAAACTAAAATTCACCAGTTTACCCTTCATTTTCTACATCTTTATCGATAAATCCCTTTCTTTTTTATCGAAGTTTCTTTTTTCCCCTCTATCACTTGAGCGCATTGTTATGATTTTATGGCAAAAGGCGTTGCTAAGGCTGGTTGCTAAGGGAAACTTACTTCACTAGAATATGTTTGCATGGATTTTTGAGGCATTAACCTATTAGCTATGAATGAGATAGTTCAATAATCAGAATTTAACGCGGTTTAAGGTGGAATATATCACTTAAAACTCATTTCTTGACATATACACTTTTATGGAAGTATTTGTTTCCAATTGTTACGTACGATTAGATAAAACGTGAAAATGGCGAGAAAGTGATAAAAATTTATTATGTACATAATTAATTAGACACAATACCCCCAAACAATGGATAATTTGCGGCAACATATCGGCAGAACAGCATAGGCTCAAAACGTAAAACTTGGTGAGTTTGATTAGATTGATTCACTGAAGGTCCTGAACTAAAAGATATTATGTAACTTTTTATTGTCCGACGTAATGACACGGAGAGTTTTTTTGGTCTATTTTTAGGCCAAAGTACCACATTTGCTGTTATTAGTAAGCAATTTCCGCTGGGCCTATTGCACAGATTTTAGTTCAGCCCCTCCCTCCACAAGTAGAAGAAGTGAAAGCATGCAAAGTTTCATCGCATAAAGTTTCGCCATTCCCGAGTTTCGGTGTTTTAAATTTAGAAATTCGTTGTTTTGAGTAAAACACGTTTAAACAATGAAAAAGTGAAACTTATACAATATTATAGGTCTCTTAATCTTCGGTTTTACCCATCCATTTTAATGCCGATTCATTGTTCTCAACCTCAAAGTCCCTCCCGTTAGTTCTTAACATCTTTCTTTGCTTTGTTCTCACCATATCCGTCCATAGTTATTTCATAGACATTGCCATTTCTCGACGCCTTAACGTCCCTATTCCTTCCCATTCTGAAGCAACCGGCTCACGCCCCCCTGTTCTAGGGTGCAAGGGGAGGCACGGTTAGTTGTGTACCAAATTTACCAAAGTCTTAAGCCTTAAGTCTATAGTGAAAAAGTAAACTGAAAAAGTGTAATCAAGAAATGATGGTGTATAAAAAAGCTTTTATTTAACTTGTGGCACGCTAATTAATCAAAATTATTTTCATTAACTTTTGCCAATAACTGATCGCCGTGGTATAAGTGAATGATTGCGGGTAAAAATATCTGGCATATTGCTTCCTTAAAAATCACTAAAACGGTTGCAACCCGTTGCTAAGCGCGTTGCTAAGTAACGTTATGAAACAAAACTTATTTTTAAAGAACGAATGATCGAATTTCTTGAGAAAATACATGAAAAATACCACCAGAATCGATTTTTCCATAGTTGAAAATGGTCAGAAAGATTGAGAAAATTTTTTTAAAGTGTTATGTACCACCTTAATTAAGTAAAAGCACTTCATTTTAAAACTATGAAAAAATACAATTTTTGGCTATTTTTTTTTAGGGTAACCATTGATATTTTACTTTGTATTATGGTTTTAAAAACAACCGACAGAAAATGAAAAATGAAAATGAACCGGTTTTCCAGATTAATTCCGAATTTTATGTTATCACTGGGTTCAACTAAAGAAGCGTCGACGTCAAAGTAATGTTGAATTCTTTTAATCAGTTTTCTATCTACAATTCAGTATATATAATCGTTAGCTGTATAAAAAGAAAAAACTATTTGTAAACAAATATAAATTGAAAAATATATTGCGTACTACAAAGTACAGACAGAACTTTGACTGGGATTCAGCCATTTGTCAAAACAATGAATTTCCTCGATAGTAGGAATCGTGTCAGTTGTTAACATCGTTACAAAGAACTTCTCTTTGAGAAAATAAACAAAGGAACAAAGTCATGTGATAATTTTCTTACTCGAGATTGGTTCTTTATTTGCAGCTTGTTACTCCTGTCGTGGCGTATACATTAGACCCCGATCTAGCGAGCTTCGAACGGAAACAGAATATAGTTAGTAGATCGATTGCTTATTATAACGTTAATGGACAAATCTATGAAGATTTAAATGTAAGTAATTCCTTAGATATGAATGTATATTAAATCCGGTAGTGGTTTGAATGGGAGATTACTGCACGGTTAATATTTAATCAAGATATATATAAATTCCTCCTGAGAATCTATAGTACATTAAGTACAAGAGAACTCGCTTAAGAAGTAATATAATTGCCATAAGAACAGTTATTAACAATGCTACTAACACTGCTAACATTAAGACAACTACAACTTTTTTTTTACACACATCAAAAATAAATGATGCATTGTGATATAAAATAAATGATATCGAAATTGAAATGACAAATAACAAATAGTTGAGAGAGAAAATATCTAACAAAAATAAAATACATCTTGTAACTGTTTAAAGATAATCTTCGTTTATATAAGGTCCTGTGTGTTGTTTCCCTTTAGAACAATTTCTTTGTTCAAGATTTATTCAAGCTTAATATAATTTTAAATTTGAATGACATATTCAAAATTGAATAAATAAATAAATCCTAAATTTGGATTGGTTATTATTTAAACATCAAGTCTAATGCTATTCGCTTTAAAACCCTTCGATTGTTTGATAACGAATAATTTTTTGATGATGTTTGCTGATCTTTACACTTTACGCAATTTTGTTCCGAGCAAGTTTATTATATTAATGAAGATTATCTTTAATTTTCTAACTGAGAATGCATTTCTCCTCTCTAAACTAGGTATTTCTTTAAAGTTTTTTTTTCTACAATTTTGAGAATCTAAAAATCTAGCTAATAATAATTCTACTAACGCCAGAGTTTCTTTCCACTACAGAAAATACTTTTATTGACTGCGGAGGAGAGATGGATATTGTAGGTTAACTTGTAGTCAAAAAGTTTTGATAATGATTAATCAGTACTGTATGACGTACAAAAACGATTAAAGTAATCTAGATTTGTACTGAATAATGACACGTAAGTCAATTAACGATTTTTGGACATGTTATGATTAGCGTCACTGTTGTATTTTCTTATTTATTAGATTTCTTAAAAGATATAGATTGGATTCTGTTAAGACATTACGTCACACGAAGGATTTTAAAACATTCATTAATTTCACTAAACAGTCTAAAAAGAAAACATTGGAATCAATATTTTGGTTATTCGAAATAATGTCAGAAAGCTTTGTTTTATATTTGTCTCCAATCCAAAAGAGTAAGTTCAACAACCCGGACTTTACAAAGATTACTATTACTTGGGAACACTAAATATACTGAACCAAAAGAACTAAACCTAACAGAACAATCCAATAAACTGATCCAGTCTATCAATCCTCAAGTTCTTCATCGTCGATGATTTCCATTCGGCTCCTGGCTCTGGACGTTGCTCTTGACGCTATCCTGAAATTAAACAAGCAACGAAGGTTTATTACCTCATTAACTATTCAGCTAAGAGTAGCTTGTTATCTATGAAATAACAGGCGAACAGATTAGTATGTATAAAATAATATTGAGTTGTTTCCTATTAGAAGAGTTTCTTTTGGCAGAAATTTTGAATCGTTTACACGGCGAAAGGTTTCCTACTAGCTATTGCATTTCTGAAACGATTTCTAAGAATTCTCTTTACTAAAAAAACATTTTCATTGAGGAGCTCTACCTTTTCAGCCTCAAGATTGTAATGTTACAATAAACCATACCTTCTAGGAGAGATCTCCTTCATACGGATAATTGGTTAAGGTAGCTAAATTTTCCAGGTATATCTTTACCCCATTGAGAGAAAGAAAAATTCTCGACAGTATTAGGAGCTTAAAGTATACACACAGGGAAAAAAATCGAAAAAAATGCAATTTTTAGAAATTTATACCATTAAGCAGAACAGAAATTTTATTTTCAAAAATATATATATGTTTAGGGTTGGCAAAATGATGTTGGGCTTTTGGGGGGATTTTTACATTTTTTTTCTTACATGTTTTGATCAACAAATAAAAACTTTAAACTTGTTTTTCTCCGAAGCATTTTTTAGCAAAATGTGATGTAGTTTTTGTATTAACCTTGGGTTCTATAATAGCTTGCCTCAGTTTTTTTAAAAACCTCTTCAATGGAGAGAGAGCGGCACGATTTTTTATGAAAATTGTGCGTAAAAACGGCATTAATTGAGAGTGAATTTTGATCGGAAATATCTACAAGAGGAAAAACTTTTTTTTTAAATCTGAGATAACCTAATTAAATTCTATGTTAGACAAACCAAATAAGCGCAAAGTAAAAGGAAAATATAAATTTCCCTTAAAAAATTAAACCAAATGCCGAAGTCTCTGTAGAATTGAGAGTTTAAAAAAAAAGCGTTATTCTGCAAAAAGACGTTGCTTATATTTTTTTCAAGTATGCCATCTTAACCTAATATGAACGTTATATAAAAGGTGAAAAAATAGATTTTCCATGTGTGTATCTTTAAGGGTATGTCGCAGCCAATCTTACAATTAAGACAACTAGAATGAACACGGTAGTGAAACTTGGCATCATTCCTAAACAGGCTCAGCAACTTCAATTGGGCAACCACCGCGTTTCTTTATATAAAAACTACAAAATGCAAACGTGGATTTTCCATATCGTTTCTGTTGGTGTTGTCGTCGACGTTCTTGTTGTAGCGGTCAATGTCTTCATCGTTGTTGATGACGTCAATCTCAAATCAATTCAGAGCCCATACCTTACTTATTCAGCCAATTTTGTTCTACTCCTGACATTAGATGGAGCCTGGAATCAAATGTGGTTCATAGACATACCCTCCATTTCCTTTGGATCGAGCAAGTTCTTTCTTTAGCTGGTCGCATTGATCCATTCTTTCCTCAAGTTCAGCCTCTAATCCACTACGTGCGTATGAGAGTCGTGTTATATCATCTTGTTGGCTTTCCACTTCTCTTTTTAAATTGTCACATCGTTTCGTTACTTTGTCCAGCTAAAATTACGCAATTCATTCATTTTAATAAAATTATACAAATAATCAATGTGTACTTTAACCCTTTGATGCATAGTGTCCCCGGAAAAGAATCGAATCATTTGTAATCGAATCATTGGTAATCGAATCATTGGTAATTTCTTTGCTAGTTTGCTGTTTCCAGTGAGTTAATTATTGGAAATATAATGTCAAATAAATTTGGTAAAAGCTGATAATACCCCCCTGATTCTACATAAAGTTATAAAGGTTTCAAATGGGAAGTTGAATACAACTAGGAGGTACGCTTGTGCATTAATGGTATAACGACTAAAAATATATATTTTTAATTCCAAGTATTGATCTCTTTTACAAGCCAAACACACGCATATAACACAGTCGAGAACACTTGTATATTACATTGTGTCGATTATGCTGCACATTATGACGTAAAGATTTAAACTCGTAACTTCTGGATTGCATGTCCCGCTCGTTCCACAGTGCTACAGGTTAGCGTGTTTCACACATTTAGGTGTGGTAGCTACATATAAGTACTTTGAAAGGTAGAATATGGACAAGTTTAAAACCTTTTCACATAATTTGTCGAGATGCGTGCTCTACTAAAATTTACTTTAGGTCACCTTTCGATCAAAATCGACACAGTCTAGAAAATCCCCTTGGTAAATCAATGTTTCTTGGCGTTAAATAAGAACTGGGAACAATTCAATTTTCTAGGGAAAAAGTTGCTCGGAAACAAAATTGCTGCAAGACGAAATTTACCTGTGTTTTATATGAATCTGCGTTCTCCTCAGTATCGGCCAATTGGGATGTAGCTTCACTCAGACTTTTCTCAGATTTTTTGATTTGCTTGTTCAGTGAATCTTTCTCTCTCATTTCTCCTTCTAATGAAACTTCGAGTTGCTTCACTCGACGTTCGAGTGTCTCACTTGTTTCTCGAAGCTAAACAAAGCAAATAATGGAAGCGAAATTGAAAGCTTTGTCTTGTTATTATTCTTTTATAATTTATCGTTTATAATATTTATATTGTTGAAAATTTCGTAGGATTGCGCGTTACAATGCCTATTCTTGAAAACCATCGTAAAATGTACTTATATCATTACCTACGCGTTTCAGGAACACATAACGCGCTAAAGTGGCTAAATTCTGAGGCAAGCGAGACCCCTTTCTTTGCAACCGTTCCGTAGTCTTAAGTCATTGGTAAACTGAAAAAGTTTAGAATTATCTCTCCATATATATTTGGACACTTTCGCAAAACTTGTGGAACACTAAATTGGTAATTGTATCGCGTTGTCTCAATATATCATGTCCACGAGTGTAGTTATGTATTCTAACTTATAGTATCCAGTTAGAACATCATGGTCACACGACAGTGTCAGGACGATGTGCCCTTCATCATGATATGCCCATCTCCCTGGGTATTTTCTTCGCGTTTCAAAATACATTTTTATGCTTTTATTGTCCGAAAACAGGTATACAGAGGTTTTATATATCAAGAGCACTATTACGAAGACCGTATTGTATTATGGAGATCATATTGTATTATGGAGATCATAGATTTTGGAGATCAGTCTCCGTCCCCATATTGGTATCGGAAGCGAATGTCGTACATTGCCTAGCTATAAAAAGCATGCAGATAATTTGAAAAGCTGTTTTTACTTTGAAAATAAGGGGGAAATTTCACTCTAGAACCAGATGTCTCGACTCCCTCCCATGCCTTGTTGTGCACTTTTACGTGGATTAAATGTGAAATTAATTTTTATCAATTCCGGATATATTTTCTTTTTATAACTTTTAATATATAGTGAAATCATAATAATTGTTAATAGATCATGATCTATTAATATATATAGTGAAATCGTAATAATTGTTAATAGATCATGATTTAACTATTAATACTTATTATCCCCGGGATAAATCACAACAACACTCATTTCTTTGCTATATTGTTTTATTTTTCATGGGGATAATTATTTGGTGCTTCATATAATTTGAAAGGTTCCCCAAAATAAGTTTATAATAGTCGGGGGGGGGGGGGGGGGGGGGGGGGGGAA
>JANTOQ010491015.1:0-11262 GCA_027564595.1 Bythotiara depressa | reverse complement strand
TATATGACTTGAAACAATATGCTCATATTTTAAAAGGGCAATTGTAAAAACCGACTTTAAATAAAGTATTAATAATATAAAAATCAAACTTTTTCCCAATGTTACAGTTAAAAAGAACTCCACTATTGTTGTTGCTTCCATAATTCCCAATATCAATTAAGGTAAAGCAATATTTAACATTGCAAACAGCTAACAAAACCAAGCTAAAAAACCTTTATAGTTATGAAATAAGGTCCCGGCTTTTGCAGGACACTGCATTCTAATATTCTAATATGTTTACCATCTAAAGCTCCAATAATGTGCGGCATATTCAAAATCTGTTCAAAATCCAAAGCAATATTACGCCAATCTTCAAAAGATGAAGGTAGTCGTTCTGCTGCGGATATGAGTTCACGAAAATTTGTAGTTGTCTTTGTAATTAGGAGTGCCACCACAATACTAAGTAGATGATCAAATCGATCTGCAGAATTCGGAAGTACCTAAGAAGAATTTACTTTTTAATGCGAGTTAATAAAAGCTAAGCAATGTCAAGGAGTAAGAAAAATCGGCCCTGTGTCAAAGTTCTCAGTGTTCTTGTTATGCTTCTTCAGATGGATATACTTTAAAGTGGTCTAAGTAAAGCAGGGCTATCATCTAGTATGCAAAAGTACAAAATATAAAAATAAACTAGTTATCTAACTAAAATTACCTAAAATATGATTCACTGTCACTCAATCGCATTTCTTGTATGAGTAAATGATATGCTCATCGAGTTTGTATTTGTTGAAATATTTCCCGAACCCATGATCGCCTGTTTCTATTTTTAATATTTTGCAATCTTCTCCGATATCGTCCTCGTAAAAACCATTATGAATAACTGTCGAGTTATATAAGAAACTGACTGGAAAACGTCGAATGTAAGCTATAAACTTTTGGTTGGTGTCAACATAATAGTCTATGACACTATGGTGTCAAGGAAACTTTCTCCTAGTAAATACCTACGATATGTTATACACTCAAATAAAAACAAATAAAAAAGATGACTCACAATTCTTTTTCCTCACAACGAAAAGCTTCCATCTTGTTATCATAGCTCAAATTTGAAATAACATAATATTCCAGTTTCTCGACAACAAATAAGTATGTGCTGTAGAGATACAAAACATTCGTTTATTTTCGTTTGTTTTATGAAAGTCTTTGTGACGGTCACGGTTAATTTTCGAACGTTTTTTTTTTCGAATGTTTGCATATTTTTTTCTTTCACTCTTCTCCATTCTCCGCTAAGAAAAACCGCTGTCAGGTAATAAAACACATACTGGCCGGTTTTAACGTTGCACTAGAAATTACAAAGCCCCCGATCAAATCGCACGGACCTCGCAAGCTCGGCCCGGACTTTTGACCTCGGGCTGTGTAGTTTCCAATACAACATTAAAACCGGTCAGTATGCGTTTGTTATTACCTGACTCTATTATAAAATCGGGGCAGTATGGAAATCGTAGCCTTTTGATTGGTTTCCCACGTTTTTAGGGCTTTGTATTGTACGATACAGGCCCTGATTTTGGAAGTCATTATGAACAACGGTCGAATTATACAAGAAACGGACAAGAAAATGTCAAATGTAAACAAACTATAAACTTTTAATAAGTCAAAAGGTAACCTTTTCTCAGTAAATGACTACGATATATTAATACACTCAACAACAAATAAAAAACAATTAAAAAGGATGATTCACAATTCTTTCTACTCACAACGAAACAACAAAAAAGCTTCCATCTTACATCTGGTTGTTGTTGTCACAGTTCAAGTATAAAATAAAATAATATTCCAGTTTCTCGACAACAAATAATTTTATGTTGTGGAGATATTAACAGATACATACCTGAAAACTGTAATAATCATACAGCAAAGTAGTTCGTGTTTTAAAATTTTCTGCAGAACATTCTATCGTTTATCAAAGCAAAGTTTGCGTCACGGACACGTTTAATTTTCGAATGTTTTTTGTTTTCGAATGAGTTTGCTCTTCTCCGTTGTCCATAAAAGTTAAGAAATTAAAACGAAGTCAGGTAATAAAACACACACTGACCGGTTTTTATGTTGTACTTGAAAATACAAAGTCCCCGGTCAAATCGTACGGACCTCGCAAGCTCGGTCCGGACTTTTGACCACGCGCTTTATATTTTCCAGTACGACATTAAAACCGGTCAGTATGCGTTTAATAAAGGCCCGGAGTTAAGGCCTTTTCAGCCTATCAAAAGGCTCTATTTTCCGTATCGGACCGCTCAAAATGGCTGCCAGTTAATAAAGATTCGATACGTACGTCTTTTGGGATCTATGGGTTAGTGTAATTTCGTATGATTGTTGTTTGGTATAAAATTAATTGGGAGCTTTAAAATGTATTGAATAATTTAATAATTATAGATCAAGTGATTTTAATCAACAGTAAACGAAAAACAAATATTTTTAATTCCATCCATGCATTAAAATAAACATATTTAGGAAGGAGACAGAAAATATTAATGAAAGTGAATGTACGGTGTCCTCGGAAATTATTCAAATCTATATTCATTTCTTTGCTGTTTTGCTTTTTCCAGAGGTGTTACTAATTGGAAATAAAAGGAAAATTTAAATTGGCAAAAGTTGATAAGTCCCCCTGATCTTTCATAAAATTGTAATGGTTACTATTAGGAAATTTACAATAGGCAGGAGGTGTATCCAGGCATTATAGGGCAAAGATAGAAGAGTACTACTAGATGCTCTATTCAAATCTACAACAACTACAAGACATTCGTTTATTGCAATATTTATGTTGCAGATAACTACCATACGGAAACCTCAAAATAATCTTACCTTATAAAAATCATTATGACTTGCACTCAATCTCCGTGTTACCCCTACAAAAACTCCGTTTTCAATAAGGGGCGGGTTTTGCACTTATATGTAAACAATTCCTCGTACATATAAAAATATATTATATATATATACATTGTTACAACAAATACTCACATTAAAATTGAAGAGTACCTCAGAGGTTAACGCAATAAGCCTTTTTTCATTTTTTTACTACTGTTCTCTCTTAATTAATGAAATTATCAAGTAGTACCTATCGTTTTACCACAACTCAATGTTACCCACGAAGCAAGTAGTTTTTCAAATATTTTAATATTTATGAATCTTTGAAAATAATTCCATTTATATTAGGAAGTCACACGCTGTAATATATTTATATGTACACAATATATATATGTTCTTGGTATATATCTGTTTATTTAATTTTTGATTCAGTTGTGCAGATGGTTTCATTTAACTCCTCTCTATCGTTAAAAGATTGAATGGCCCCTTTCTTAAAAGAGGAACACCGCAGATGGTTGAAACGGATTATAGCTAAGAACCTGAAAAAAATCCAATTTCGTACCCAGATCATATTATTATCTTAACACAAATATTTTGTCCCTTCAGGCTCTATTGATCGCATATCTTGGGAACAAGGTTGATTTATCTTTAACATTCTTGTCACAGGGAAGTATATAGAGCTCTTATAAAAAGAAATAAAGTCCCTGGGGACAAGATTGGTTTGATTTTACTTTGTGTAGACGTTTCAATAAAGCTAAATATAAATTGATTGTTATGAAAAAAATTAGAAAAGTAAAAGTAAAGCTAAATATAAACTGATTGTTATGAAAAAAATTAGAAACCCTATGGATTGAAAACACATGACTTTTATATGCAGCAATGAAACATTCACTTAATCGTAGGCTAGATATGTCATATCGTTGAAATGAGTGCAGGCGATCAATTCGTGATATAGAAGCAGCAGTACGGTCGATTTTGAACAAGTTCTTAATCGACTAATTTTTATTTTTTATATCTGCTGTGCACTACACATTTAGCAATAGACTTTATCTTGGTGTATTCATATGAGATAAGTCTCTCTCTCTCTCCCCTCTTCTTCACAGAAATAAAAGAATGTCTTATTTTCTAACCAAATTCCCGAGATGAGTGCTTAAGAAGAAGGTAAATTTACCGGGAAATCCGATTATCATACTCAAAGATCATATAAAAGTTGTATTCCTTGGATAAAACTGGAATTTATTACCCCGCGTGCAGATCGTTAGCCTTAGCAACGCCCTTAACAACGAGTTGTGACCCGTTTTAGAGGCGCTTATAGTAGTAATATGCCAGTTTATTGCGCGCAATCATTCAACTAGTACATCGTGATCGGTTTGCTACAAAAATTAATCAAAATAAGTTAGATTAATTTGCGTGCCACAAGTAAAGTTTAAGCTTTTCTACAAACAAGAACCACTTAATTAACTTTTTCCGATTACTTTTTCAATATAGTCTTAAGACTTAAGACACTAACCGTGCTCACTTTGCTCCCTAGAAGAAAAAAAGGAGGGGCGGGGGTCTCGCTTGCCTCAGACTGGGACGAAATAAGACGTTAAGACGTCCAAAAATGGAGAAGCCTCTACGAACTAACAATGAACGGATATAGTGAGAGAAAAGACAAAGAAAGAAGGTACGAGCGTACGGCAGTGACTTTGAGGTAAGGAGCAATGCACTGAGATTAAAATGAATGAGTAAAGCGGCAGAAAAAGATAACTTTTACGTAAAACATTGCACGACTATCAGTTTTCCAAAGTTTTTCTCGAAACTATGAATTTCTAAATGTTGACAAACATAATGTGGGAATGGTAAAAATTTATGACATGAAACTATGCATGCTTTCTATTCTCCTTCTTGTTGATGCAAGAAACTAAAATCTTTCTAATCAGATCAGCGGAAATTGTATAAATGTAACATGAAATATGGGACTAATAATAGACGAAAAACCACTATGTATCTTCACGCAGAACAATAAAATGTTGTATAATATTTTTTTAGTTCAATGCATTTAATGTAGCAATCTACAGAAACTCACCAAGTTTTACGTTTCTAGTCTATGATGTTCCACAGATATACTTATGTTGAGGGTGGGGTGTTTTGCCTAATCACTTATGCACATAATTTATTTTTTATAACTTTCTTGCTATTTTCCCCTTTTCACTAATCGTATGTAACAATTGAACATAAATATTTCCACAAAAGGGTATATGTTAAGAAAAAATATTTGAAGTAGGTTGGTCCCCTTAATCTCGCATATTTGAAGGAGGTTGGTCCCCTTAATCTCGCATATTTGAAGGAGATTGGTCCTCATAATCTCGCATATTTGTTGGAGGTTGGTGCCCATAATCTCGCATATATACTGAGTAATTATGTGATTATTAAATCAAAATCAAAATTGGTCGCTTAAACCTCCGGTAATTGAGATCGCTCTATCGAAAGATTACCTGGTGAAGGCGTTTGATAATGCAACCGACAACATTATGAACTGGTCGCGTAGGGTGCGCAGGATTAAAAAAAACAATGCTGAAAGGTAAATAAAAGCAAAAAAGCAAACAAACAAAAAACTAGAAAAAATTGATAGTTTCTTTTCCAGTATTAAAAGAGAACATTCCAAAAATAATACAAGAAGATTACAAACTTTTTCTGCTCTTCGCGCCAAAAATACAAAATAAATTGACATCTCTCTTGCTCGCTGAAGCAGCAATAATAAGTAATACTTCCCTTACCTAACGTCATTCACTTAGTTTACTTTATCGCTTGAACTGTTATCGAGTTTATATATGCTGAATTTTCTAACCATACTAAGCACAATTGTTTATAAACTATACATTTAATTCTAAGTGTATTATTATTCTATCATTCATCCGAAGCAACATTTTTATAAAGTTATCAGATATAAGCAAGGAGCAAGGTATACAGAATCCCATTAGTGCCGTTAAAATTCTTCTTTTATAAACACAAGGGACGAAATCAAAATGCCAACTTTCGCTTCACTTTGATGTCAAACTGAAGCGACGAAACACAAATAATTTTCTTTCTTCATTTTGTCAAATAGAAGCGACGAAATAAAACTGTTAATTTTTTTTCTTCACTTTGATAAATAGAAAAAATTAACTTTTTCATTTCGTCGCTTCTATTTCACACGAAAGTTAGCATTTTCATTTCGTCGTTAGTGTTTATAAGAGAATAATTTTTACGGTACTAATGGGCTTCCGTAGCAAAGTTGTTTCTTTATGCTCTAGTGTTTATTAGTTGAGTACCATGTGAATATCAATGGACGTAAGACGACAAGCGTTGAAATTTAAAGTTAAAGGTAAAACATCGTGTAATAGATTTCTGAAACAAGTTTGGAAAGTCAGGATATTTATGAACTCTTGAAATGACATGTTGATTCATTTGTTTAGATTGTTCAAATAGAAAATACCTAAAGGGAATAAGTTATTGCTGGAATAAATTTTTGCGGTTGAGTATCGTAAAAAACGTAGATATTGCGGAATTTATTTTTGCCATTGTAGGTCCAGAAACAAGTTTTTTAGGAAGTAATTTATGCGTTTAAAGAGTTGAAGGGAAAGAAATGCGGAATTTATTGTTGCGGTTCAGAGGTGTAAAAAATTGATGAAATTATCATTTTTATCTCAAATATACTTTTCAGCAAATTACTACTTTACATGTTTCCATCTTCAAGTATCTCAAAAACGTTAGCCCTGGTAGTGCCGTCTTCACCTTCCCATTCATCACCCGATTATTCCGTCTGACAACATACTTTCGGCGAAACCAAACTTTCTAAGTTTGTACCCCAAGGAGGTGGGGCTTGATCCCAAGAGGTCCCCAAATTCATTCAGGGAATCAATAGAGGCAAAATTATTCAGGCTGTTTGATCCGTGACATATTGCTTTGGTGATACAAGCAACCTTCCACCCGTTACTGACGATATCCCTCCCTTTTTCTGACGGTAATCAGTTGAAAAGACCAACCAACCATCGTGCATGGGCAGGTTTCAGAATAGTGAGATGCAATTTTTATCAATGTTCTCCAGTTCGGTACAATTTTCGAGCTCTTTTGCAATTTCATCGCTATACCACTCAACCGTCACTTCATATAGACCTTTGCAGCACCATTAACAGTAAAAAATGCCCTAACCCCATAACTTCTTAACCGTAAATGCTTTCTTGGCACAGATAATCACTATAACATATAAATTAAAATGGCAGCCAATGTGGTGGATTTAGTCACGTGATACATAATACATAATGCATAATACATAACAGAATATGCAAAATTTTAATGTAACAGTTAGGAAGAAATTATATTATTTGTTTGCTCATAATATAGACTAGTATTTAACTTTTCTTCTTTTATTTACTCTACAGTACTTTAGAAACATGCCTTAGTCATTATTTGTTCCCTGGATTATACAACAGCTTGTGCATGAGGCGCCAAAATTGTTAAAATTAGAAAAAAAAATTGACAAATGATTGACCTAAACTTGAATATTGAAAGGCAATAATAAAGCGCTAAAATGTTCAAAATATAATGGAGAGCCAAACATGTAAAAATAACAAGAAAAATCTACTTTTTGGTATGTGGGCGTAACCGGGGCGTGAGTGGGCGTAAGAGGGATGTAGAGTGGTCGTAAATTATTATCATTATTTTATAGGCGAAGTGTTTCTCAAAAACTCTTTTTTAGATTTTCAATACAGCTTACAATAAAAGGGCGTGGCGGACTACCTGTCAATATTTTATAAATTTTTTTTTGCCTGATCCTACTTCCAATAGATAAAAATTCAGCTACTAGAAGTTTTATGGCAAAGGGAACTCTCTACCAAAAGTTATTTTAGAAAAAACAACCAGAATAGGGTTAACTAACGACAGCACCTTTTTACTTAAAATGTGTAGGTATTTTAAAACCTATCAGACTTGACAGGCTACCATTTTGAATAATTTTTCTGTTTCTGCCACATTAAAACCGACAGCAGATTTAAATTCCTCGTCGAAAAATAAGCCGGCATGCAAAGTTTCAAAAGTATATCTGCACTGGAAGTAATTTTATGGCGTTTTGAAATCTAGAAAAATAAGAAGACTCTGACCGTGAAAAATATTGGAGGGGTAATCGACAAGGAATTCAAACCTGCTGTCAGTTTTAACGTGGCAGATGCAGAAAATGTTTTCAAAATGGTTAGCCTCTTAAGTCTGATAGGTGTATTCCACGTTTTAATAACAATATCTTCTTAGCAGGCGATAAAGAGGTTTGCATATCTAATAATGTTTTCCCGCAAACTCCGTGCCGTGCTTTTACCAAACATGAGATGAGGGTAGTTAGTCTTAAATTTGCGAACAGCTGCAGTTGGACCATGGATTGCTGCATAATTTCCAAGAGAATAAAGTCCGTAAATTTCGCATTCAGCATTTTAGGATATCCTTGTTGCAGAGCGACTGTGACGTGTGTGTAATCCAACGATCCAAAACCACTTTCTGGTTGAGTAGGAAACGATCCAAATTTTATTAATATTTACATTTCTAACTTACGTCCAAGCCATAGTGTTTGATTATATGTTTATTATAAGTTGTAACACATTTTTCAATCACTTTGGAAACACTTTCCGTAGACTTTTAGGTATGAAAAATTTGTAATTTACAACAGTCGAAACAAAACTTCTTACCTGACACAATTTTCTTCACTCCAACGCGTTCAAAAAAATCTGAGAGCTTTAGAAAAACATGCACATTTCACAACACTCAACCACAGGAGAACATTCGCATATAGCATTACAGGTATCACTTGTGGCGCACACAAACTATATACACGACCTATGGATTTTATGAAGAGGTTGTCCTCTACACTGTGTCGTGGATAGGACTCTACACTGTGTCGTGGATAGGACTTTAACTCGTAGCCTCTGGATTGTAAGTTTGAGGACAAAACTTTATTCCTGCAATAATTTATTCCCTTAAGGTAACAAGTGCCTGAAGTTGTGAAAAAAAATCTGTTCGGCAGAGCGTCCATAAAACCAGAATGGGGATAGGTGTTAATGGGAAACTCGGTCGAGTTACTCTTGTCAGTGTATTTTAGTCAGAAACAACGGAGAGTGTTCTTAATTAATTGATTTTCCCATTTCAGGACCACTCAAAGTCCCACTTTGTCTCATTCTGAGGCAAGCGAGGCAGCCCCCACTTGCACCCGTGCTGTATGATCAACTGTCAATCTGAAAAAGTAATCTGAAAAAGTTTAACTAAGAGCTTCTTTATATTTCATTAGTTGTGGAATTCATTTTGATTATTTTGGCGCCTAGTCTCAGTATATTATGTGCACGCTTGTAGTATTCTGTAATTGTATATTGACTCATATTTAGTTCAAGTGAATGGGGATAAAAAAAACTTTTAAGTGTTAAATGTGTATAACACATTAGTAGTTTTATAACAACAGTAGCCTGCTGTCTAATTTATATATTTTTAACAACTGAAAAGAAAAATCTCGTTTATATACGAATAAAGGAGGGTCCAAATTCAATTACTTCACACCTAACACAAAATCGACAGTACCTTATACAGTAGAGAAAGTTAAAGACAGAGGAGTAAGAAACGGTGACTCAAATACATGAGCGCATATATAACAGGGAAATGATGGATAAAGAAAGCATGACATATAAAATTGTTGGACAATTTGAACAACAGAACCACTAACTTTATTGAACAAAATGACAAAACCATTGTAGATAATTCACAATGGGTTATGAACCTATCCTCAAAAGAGCTTTCTGAAAGTGAAACCGAATTGTTGTCTATGGGAGTGAATTTCTATGTCACACCAAGGAGGTGGTCACACCTAAAGAAATTCCTATTAAAGAATAGTAGGCAAAGTTGAGAATATGATCATATACTTATATAAGAGCAAAGGTAATCCTGACTCTCCAACAAGTAAAAGCTCATGTTTGCTAATCATTTAAAACGCTTCTCTTAAGGTAGCAGAGTACCCTAATTTTGTTTCCAATGATTCTCGCTGTTGTTCTGTCATTTGATTCTCGCTGTTGTTCTGTCATTGTTCGCTAAGTAAAACAAGAAAGGAATTTTTTTTTCTTCTTCATATTTCCACAAAAATGTGCTTACAAATTATAATAAAAAAGTTTCATTGTGAAAAAAACATTTTTTCTTGTCATACTAAATAAATAAATAATAATTGCATTTTAGTTTTAGTTATCATAGTCTGTTTTTTTTTTTTTGCATCGCATAAAACATAGTCTATAGACTACACGTTTTTTTTGTATAAGCAACACGTTTATAAGCAACACTAGTAAATTTCTTTCAAACGTTAAGCAACTGTACTACAAAGAGTTTAAAGAGCCTAGCAACACCATATACTAAAATTGACATATACTCAATTTTTCAAAGTGAAACATTAGTGTAATGCCACTCTGCGATGTATTTCTTTTAAACTTAACCCTATTAAGCCGCCGGGGAGGGATTTTTCCCCGCGGGAAATTTAAAACTTTAATAACTTTTGATCGCATAAAGTTATTAACTTGAAATTTTGTGACTTTTCCTAAGTCTCTATAAGAAGCAAAATGGGGCAAAAATTGTTTTAAAAAATTCCACCTTTCAGAGGGTAATGTCTTCCAAAACCTTTTTTGCTAAAAACTTGATCAAAAACCAAATTCTCACAAAGGCTTTATTTTGTATTTTTAACAATAGAGGGACTGATTATAACGTATATACTTATGTTTATAGCATAGCTGATTATATATTAAGAAAATATTTCGTTTTACCAGGAAAATCAATGCACTTACTTTAAAAATACCAAAAAAAACCATGTAAATTGCTGACGTCATGTTATGTCGTCATGGATCAAATATTTTGACCTAATTGCCAAGACCCTGGTAATAGTGACTCTGGTCAAAATTCCAAAGCTTAATTCCATACAGATGAAAAGATATAACAAAATATGTACCGCGGGAAAAAATGACCCCCCCCCCCAGGCTTTGAGCAACCCTAAAAAGCCCAGGCTTAATAGGGTTGACATACTTTATCTCCACATTTCGTAATTCTTGGCAACAATTGTCCCTTTGTGTTCCATAACGTCATACCGTGTTTTAAATTTAGAAATTCCTTGTTTTGAGAAAAACACGTTTAAACAAAGAAAAATTGAAACTTACGCAATATTATACGTAAAAGTTATCTTAATTTACACTTTTGCTCATTCTTTTTAATCCCGATCCATAGTTCGCAAACTCAAAGTCCCTCCCGTTAGCTCTTAACATCGTTCTTTGCTTTGTTCTCACTATACCCGTTCATTGTTATTTCACAAACTTCTCTGCATTTCTTGACGGCTTAACGTCCTATTCCTTCCCATTCTGAAGCAACCGAATCACCCCCCCCCCCCCCCCCCCCCCCCCCCCCCCCCCCCCC
>JANTOQ010490904.1:0-11262 GCA_027564595.1 Bythotiara depressa | reverse complement strand
ACAGGTCTGGCAAGCTCGACCTGCACTGTGACCTCGGGCTTTGTATTGCTCTGTACAGGTACACACACAGTCAGTATCCCGTTAAATTTACACAGAAATTAATGTTTTAAATATCTTCTTAACGTCAGTTTTTCTTTATGCACAGAAAATATTGCTAAAAGCACGATATCCTTGTTTGTATCATGAACTTACACCGAAACGGTATGCTAAATATATGAATGACGAATTAACGGTACCATTCTAACTTATACATAAAATATTTTTTTAAATGTCTTCTTATTAACGTCAGTCTTACTTTATGCACCGAAAATATTGCTATAACACGATATCCTTGTTTGTATAACGAACATTCACCGAAGGAGTATGTTAAATATATGAATGCAAATTACTATTTAAATAGTACCCTAAACGTTACCTTTTCATTATGCACAAAAAATATTGCTAGAAACGCAATATCCTTGTTCCTTTCATGAACTTACACAGAAACGGTATGGTGAATATATAAACGCTGACTTAATGGTACCATTCTAACATTTATAGAAAGTAATGTACATATATATACCGTCACTTTCTGTTTATACACTGAAAACATTGGTAAAATACGATATTCTTGTTTGTATCTTGAAGCCGCACCGAAACGGTTTGCTAAATATACGAGTGTCACTTTAACGGTACCTTTCTAACATATATAGAAAATAATGTATAAAATGTCCCCTTAATGTCACTTTTTCTCTATACCCTAAAAATATTGCTAAAAACACGATATTCTAGGTTTTGTATCTTGTTCTTGCAACAAAAGAGACTTTTTGGCATTTTTCTTCTAAAACTACACAACAAATACATTTAAATGGTCCCTTTAACGTTACTTTTTCATTATGTCCTAAAAATATTGCTAAAATGGGATATTCCTCTTTGCATCTTGAACTTGCACCAAAACGGTATGCTAAATATACGAATGTCGCCTTAAGGGCATCTTTCTAACACATACACAAATTAATATTTAAATGATCCCCCTTAGCGTCACTTTTCTTTTATGCACTAAAAATAATGCTAAAAAACGATATTCTAGCGCGTCTCGTGTACTTTCACCGAAACGGTATGCTGAATATACGAATGTCGCCTTAAGGGCATCTTTGTAACATGTACTACACAAATTAATATATGTGGTCAACTAACTAAACGTCACTTTTTCATTATGCACTAAAATTCTTTCTAAAAAACGATGTTCTTGTTTGTATCCTGAAGCTGCGCCGAAACGGTATGCTAAATATATGAATGCCGACTTAACGGTACCATTCTATCTGATACACAAAATAATGTATAAAATGTGTTCTTAACGATATTTTTTCTTTACGCACAAAATATTGCCAAAAACACAATTTCGGCATGCTAAATATATGAATGCGGACTTAGCGGTACCATTCTAACATACATATAGAAAATAATATATAAATAACGTCACTTTTTGTTTGTGCACTAAAAATATTGGTAAAAACGATATTCTTGTTTGTATCTTGAAGCTGCACCGAAACGGTTTGCTTATATATGAATAGTTAACGGTACCATTCTAACATATACAGAAAATAATGTATAAAATGTCCCCTTAACGTCTCTTTTTCTTTATGCCCTGAAAATATTGTTAAAAATACAATATTCTAAGTTGTTGTATAAATTAATATTTAAATGGTCCCCTTAAAATCAGTTTTTCTTTATACCCTAAAGATGTTGCTGAAAAACGATATTCCTGTTTCGTTTGCATCTTGAACTTGTACCAAAAGAGTATGTTGTCCTCTTAGAGTCATTCTTCTTTGTATCTGGAACTCGCACCTAAAGAGTATATATATAACATTCTAACATATATACAAAATTAAGTTTAAACATCCCCTTAACGCCACTTACCCTTTAGGCACAAAAAGTAGTGAGAAAATATTCAATATACTTCTTTGAATTTTTACCAGAACTATATGAATGTATTCTTAACCATATTTTTTTTTAAACATTCTTATCTTATTCCAATAAATGTATGTCTTGTCGTAGAATATTAATGTTTCCAGATTAATTTTACCGTTCTAAGAGAAACAGATCAGTTTCGTGCGAAATTGAGGCGTTCTAGGGAATGCCAATCCTATTTCTATTGGGGGGTGCAGGTGTGGGTGGGTAGGAGGGGGCACAATTTGCCCTTCCCTAGTACTCTTTTTTAAATGTCTTCTTTAACCAACAATGCTATGAATCTGAAATGTGGTGACTTTCCTAAAATTTATCTTGAAACATTGTAATAAGTTAGGGTTTTTTACTCCATGTATTATGCTATCCATGGCAACCTGATTATTGACTGGTTGTAATGCGCAAAACATTTTTTTCTGATGTATATGGAAGTCATATATCATATGAATAATAATTTTATCTTGATTCATATTCAGATTTGTTTATAAATAAATAATGAGGTAATATTGGGTTTGTCTACTTATTATAATTATTATATTCTTTCACATGCTATGTCGTGATAGGTTAGGTACTCATTTTAGTTAAGTCCAGTGTTGAGCCTCTTGATAGATACCGCCGATGAGATCACATAATTTAGTTTAGACACGGATGACGAAGATTGTGAATTAACCGAAGACGATGGCGAAAACGAATCACCTAATGAAGAGAAGGAGTCAACTTAGGAAGAACAAGATAATCACGAAAGCGAAAGCGATAGTGATGACGAAACTTTGCTGCAGATTTCAAAGAACATTTTAGAAAGGAAAAACTCAACATTATTCTAAATTTTAATTGACGATACATACTTGATTGCATAATAACTGATTTTTTTTTCATTCTACTTTTCATTCTCAAACGCAAATTCTTCATCTTCATTCGTCTTCGTCTTCATAATGAGGATAAAAGGATATGTACTCCCAATAACTTCAAAACATTGGAACATTCAACCTTATTGCCATCGATGTTTATACTTTTGTTAATTACCGTTTTCAATATCATGAAATATGATCTGAACTTTTGCCAATGAGTTTCCATTAAACCAATATACAACTCCGATTATATCTGAATTCCAACGAAACATAACTTTCCTTAAATTTGTAGCGCATCAAGGTGTTGTTATCAGCTATATCACAGCAGAAGGAATCAATTATCAAAACATTAAATCATTTATAAATATATTAAAAAGTATAGGACCTAATACAGATCATTGAAGAACTCCTATTGAGCCATTCACTGATGAACGCGTTCTATTACTGAGGCAACTAAACATAAATTACACACAATTTTAATTCCAAATCCTTAAGCCTCCATTTCGTCTATGAGAAATTACGAGGAAGGAAATCAACTGTTTTAGTCAAATCTATCAATGCTATACCTAACTTGACTAACTTAACAATGCATATTTAACAATTTTATAACATATGCACAAGGCGTAATGTGTTATAGACATTTCTAAACTTACATAGGTATTTAGACAAGTTTGGTCTTAGCATTCTATTTGGTTAATCATGAGCTTTTCAAACACCTTCGACACCGTAGGTAAACTGATTGGTCTGCGGTTAGTTTCATCGGAGCACCTATCCTTTTTATGGATATAAATATAAGACAACCCTAGTTCGTTTTGTCATTATGTTGGTTATAGTGTTATTAAGCGTACATTTGGGTGCGGCAAGCTTATGGGATTTAACAGGAATACAACCACTGACTCTTTTTGAGCTAAATAAGCCCAGGAAATCTTGTGCAATCCCCTCTTCATTCGCATGAACAGATTTGAAGGGAGTAGTAGCTTTCTTTACTGTCTGCAATACTTGGATGATTTAAACATTTATCAGTAGCCAAGAACGCAGGGTCGTTTGACTGCACATAACCCTCTAAACAAGTCGCAATATCCAGAATGTAAATAAATTTCTTAACATAGTTCTTCACTTATACATTCGTCGTCCTCTATAAACTAAATTATTTCATTTATAGCATATGTTTTGTCTGAAAACAGGGGTTTACGAATTTTACAAATGTTTTTGTTTGAGGCTCCACGTTAATGCTATCAAAGTAAGATTTTTTAGCTTTTCCGTTCATATTAAAAACTATAATTAGCAATCTCCTCAGGATTCATCGATTTATTTTCATAATATCCTTCTTGAGTTCTTTAGTAATATGTGACATATTATTAGCACAAAGGATTTAGTCTTTACTGGTGCATGCTAGTTTAAGATGTTGGTAAAATGTCTTCAAATCTTCTATAGTTAGTACTTACATCATTGGCAATACAATGCATTATCTCACTTAAGAATAATTAGTTATCAATATTTTATACTGCTGATAACGGATGCAACTGTAGTCCGGAACATAAAATACCGAGACAAGGCGTCAGAATACCCACAATGAATTCCAGAGGTAATGAAATATCGTCTATGTACAAAAGCTCTTAGTTAAACCTTTACAGTTTACTTTTTCAGATTGACTATTGACTTAAAACTTAGTACTCATAGCCTTGGGTCGCTCTATGTGGCACAAAAAAATGATTAAGACTTAGGAACTTATGTGCTTTAGAACTGAAGCAACCATGACCATAGAGCACCGTTGCCAACGGGGGTGTCGCGCTTGCCTCGGAATGGCCGAAATGGGACTTTGAGAAGTCTTGAAATCAATGAATTAGGAACACTCTCTGTTGCTTCTGTTGAGGATACACTGGCAAGTGTGACTCTACTGAATTTCCCGTAAACACCTCTCACCATTCTGGTTTTATGAACACTGCTAAATAGGGGGAATATGAAAACTACCTAAAACTGCTAAAGTCTCAAACACTTTGTGGGTTGGAATCAGGTGTTGATCACGTAAACCAGTTTCAACCATTCCAGTATGTAAAAAGGAATGAATGTTTTCTGTTAGGTAGAATCAAATCAATACAAGAGCCAATGCTAAATTTCCAACAGGTAATACGGCTCATGTGGTTATAGGGAGCATTTAATTTCATAAAATTATTAAATACTGGATTTGACGGTTCTACGTTTAAAATCACCAACTATTATTATCTTTACATAAAGTTTAAGATCTTTTAAGGCATTGCAAATTTATATCATATACGGCGTCAGCCTTGACAACATCAGGAGTACTATTAGAATCGTCTTCAACTTCATATCCATTTTTAGTTACGAGCTGCTTGAGAGCACCAGGCGAGCAAATCCCTTTTGTTTGGTTTAGATGGAGTATCTTACCGAACAAGAAATATTAATATTTTTTATTAGTTTGATACTTTTTTTAGATGTATAAATGTTGCAATTTCTGCTTTAAGCTCGAAACGTTTTGGCTCAATTTGGTTTGTCATTACTAACACATAAGTTAGATAGAACAACGTCAGTACCTTCCGAAACAGTATAGATAAAACCATAAAGAACGGAGTTTGGGCTAGGAGTTTACAGAACACATTGTAGATTCCTACATGTGAGTGTGTATTCTGCACTGATATATCATTTCATGATAACACAAAGTCCATATCTTGAGGCAATCGAAACACCACCAGCCTCGCCATGCTGCATGATCCCAACGACTCTAGTTCATTTACGTATCTACTTACTTATTTATGAATTTTTACCCATAATAGCTTCTCCAGTACGTAAAGTGCTGTACTAATGAGGGTTCTTTGATCGAAATTTGATTGTATTTACAGCTCCAACTTGAGCAACGAAAGTTTCTAGTCGGCTCATTAACCCTATTCTGTCTGTCTGGGGGGAGGAGGGATAAAAATAAGATAAAGTAAAATAACTTTTGGTAGAAAGGTGCATTTGCCATGAAACTTTTGGTAGCTGCGTTTTTATATTATCTATTTTGAGTAGGATATTGACAGGTAGTCCGCCACGCCCTTTGTAAGCTGTATACATTAAGAAAGCCTAGACAGAACTAGATTTTAGTTGCTCATTTAAAGATGCACATTGAACGAATGAATAAGAAAGAGTTGATATTCCAGCTCCAAATGCCCAGTATATATAACCGTTTATTATGTACATCCTGCATTATCCTAGAACACCTCTTTCCTCCAGGAAAGATCCGGTTTCTCTTTGTCTTTTTCATAGGAAGAGTGTGTACTATTCTTAGAAAATCTCTTCTTCCAAAGAATGGTTTCTCTTTGAATAGTTCGTTTTCCTAGCTCAGAAAATTACTAACTCATAAAACAGTTCAATTTGCCACGAAAAAGACGATTTCAATTTTCCAGGAAAGGAAACCATGGGGTTTAAAATAGCTCATTTTGCCAGATACTCTAAGTAGCTCGAACAGCACTGCTGGCTGCTTCTGTTAGACTATGTCCCTTTTCTTGGACATGTCTTTTGATACATGAACCGGCAGGGAAATTGGTTTTAACATTAAGGACCATACCAAGTATAAAGTGTGAAAATGAGATCTATATTCTCAAGCTGATAAATCATATTTGATATCCTAATTAATATAATGAAATAATTTTGCTTACACCATTTTCAGTGTTTAAAGAAAATCGTATGATAGTAGTTACAAATTGAGAAATTTCAACTTGGACGCATAAATCTTTTATTTTGAGCAACACTCGAATCTTGTTTATGCAGTAGTCGACCCAAGAGAAAGACTCAACATCTGCAACACACATTTGTGTATTGTATCGATATGTATACTCCTACCAAACATTTTATTCAATCTCCATCTCCCTTTGGAAGAAGGTCTTGAAGATCTCAAAATTCCAAAATGTTCGTGTATGTTAAAGTTAAAGCCCATCAAACCTTAAAGCCCATCAAACCCAAGTAGGACTGAGAGGTATTTAGAAATACTTGGAATTCCGGAAAAGCTATAGAAAAATGCTGTGAAAATGATTCTACCAAACAGCTCTACCAGCAAACACGATCAAAGGAAACTTGGAATATTGTACACCGAGTTCTTAAACCAACTCAAATAAAAGTCACTGTTATCAGTGCTGCCACTACTCATTTAAATTGTGAAGTCAAATCTTATGGTGAGTTGACTGAAATTATAAATGATACGGAAGACTATTTATTTATTTATCATGTATGTGGTAATATTTGCCAGTTATGCATCAGTTTTAATACAAAAACTAAGTTATTGGTAACTAAGACGTCGCTGCTTATAACCACATTGCCTCATAAAGTTCATCACAGATTTTGTAAACCGAGCATAGGTAAGGGAATCAAATAAGCTATTAATCACTGTTTTCTTAAATACTGTTAAAACTACTGCATGAAATCAAGAACATTATATATCTAAAAATATTTAATAGTTCAATATTGGGAACATTGTTTCGTGCAACTACACTGGTTTGTTTTGTCATTAAAGATGTTTTACACGAAATTTTTAATTCCGTGTTCCAATAGTGTGTATTTTGCAGAACAATTTTGAATCCGAAAAAAGTGAGTTGCTATCATTTCAAGATGACAAAACTAAAAAAGTTAATAAGTTATTTGCGAACAATAATCTATTTAAATTGAACAGGTAAATAATCTAATATTTAGCTAACACTAACAAAACAAAACTGACGCTCTTCTCAACTGCTACAATGAGCCAGTCGTACGACTTGAATGATTCAACCCAATCCAATGTTTTAAAGTGTGGTATTGAATAAATAGAATCTTCGGAATTCAATTTGACGAATATGTCATTGCAGAAACATCCCGCTGCAGGAAATAAAAATAATAACAATGATAACCTTGTTTGTTATTCGCAAAACCCAAATCGATTCACTTAGTATTATCTAAAATCATTTACTGTAATGTTGTCATATGCAGACATCCCGTCATACGTAATAAAACAGCTATAATATATTAAAAATACTGCCGCACGCCGGACTTCTTATTTGTAAATATGCAAATATACGTCATAAAGTCATTATAAAGAACGAAGGTTTTATTATATAAAAACAATTATTTATTCCGACCAAAATAAAAACTACTATTTAATTATTTCCCCCATGTCTCCATTTAATATTCCCACAACCTCAAAACTTCAGAAATGACACCAATCGTAGGGTTTTAAATGCGAGGATTCTTCAAAACACAAATAACCTTTAATATTTTCACTGTTTTTGTCATTTTACCATAAACATTGCTAAAAGCAGTTTAATTGATTTCAGATTACTTTGTTTGATTTTTGCCATCGAACTGAAGTACATTAAAACTGGAACTGTTTGTGTCTGGTGGGTGTAATATTGCTTGCAATATTAGAACTGATATAACAACAAAAGATGTGGATTGAGAATTGTTAGTGATTTAGATTTGGTGGCAGAAGATGATCTCTGAACAGGTGTTATAAATTTTAGGTAATTGTATATTTGAAACACCTTTTGCTATAACTGAGAAGCATTCGAATAGCTTTATGTCCTGATTTATAACATAATCTTACTTCGCTCCTGTTAAATAAATGAGTATCATTTAGTTAAAATTGGTTCTTGATACATACTTAATACTCCTCCACAAGTAGGAAATTATCCAGTAATGAGGAAATGGCAGTTTTATAAAATGTAGGTAATTTGCCAAATGCCAAAAGATTAATGTTTTTATTATTATTTTTGATAGTGTTTTCATTTTGATTCTGATATTGAGTATATTTACGAATATCTAACATAACGCACCGGTCTTTCAAATTCACAAATGAGTTCACATACGATCATGAAATATTATGTTTGTCAATTAGTGTAGCATAATAGATGCAGTACCACATTAAAGGCTACAATTTTCATATGAACATGTAAGCACTATGACATTTTTTGAGCAGGGACTTTGCTTTCAACTTTTTCAATATTTCATATTTGAAATATTTGACAGATTAAGTTTTCCCTGCTTAGTTTCCACATAGTTTCCTGCATTCTCATGCTTTTCGGAGACTTCTAAGCTTCATTTTAACTCTCCAGAAGCAAAGATTAGTACAGTCCAGAATATATTTGGATAATTTAAGGATCTTTTAGCATGTATTAGTTGGGAGTAAAATGGGTCATTTCTAATGTGACCCCATGATATGTTGCTTCCTTATTACTGACTAGTCCTATAGGTTTGCTGGCAAAGGATGTATAATAATTTAATAGGTATTTAATTAGGTGTCTTTACAGAGGCGTTAATCAATTAACATGGCGTTGTTGTTTGCTATAGGAAATAGCTCATGTATCATCCTCCACTTTTTAAGTCTGTATATGAATGTAACGGATGCTAATAATTTACGAATTGATAGTAAATAATCCTGTGATTGTAGATAAACATAATTTATGTCACTACCTGTGCTAAATCATCGGTGAACTTTTAGCAAACACAGAAGAAACTGGAACTTGAGGTGATTTCTTGTGATGTGACCTTGAACTCGTAATAGAAAGCACAGTGATATCAAATTTCACGCAATACATTTTCCCAACACATATTGCTCCGAAATCTGCTTACATTTTACGATGTTCTAGGGAATACTATATGCTAGATGCTATAATAAATATAGTTATTTTGGGCGTTGGGTGTTGGAGTGAGTTGAGTTAATTGAAAACCTGTTTTTTTCATATAATTATTTTTTATATAACATTACATCATTGATACATTTTTAAAAAGAGAAAAATTATAATAAACTATGGACGAGGACAAGAAAACAGGGAAATACAAAGCAAGAACAAAGTCAATGTTCGATGTAAAGCACAAAATAATATTGCCAGGGAACAATGCCTAATACTTTAATAAAATGGTTAGATTGAATGATATAGTCATAACATTAAAATGATTGACAAATGTAAACCTGTCCTCAGTACAACAGGGAGATTATCGTTATAGTATTTAATATATATTTATCGTTTTATTGTTTTATTTCCTGAAATGATCATGTTTTTACAGAGCAGTTTATCAAAATATATGCTCATTTAAGTTAGTGTGGGTGTTTAGTGGGAAATAAATTATTTATGATTGCCCTAAACAATCTGTATATGTCGGATACTAATTAATTAATGAATTATTATATGCTAAACAATCCAAGCTATAAGAAGAATTCATGTCAGCAACATCGTAAGAAACGCTTCGCGAAATCATCATAGCAATACTTACCGGGAACCAAGTCAACCTACATTGAGTATGTCGTCAAAGGATTTAGTACAATTGTCTGTATTCTGCATATTGATTGCAACACTTTGTCAATCCAATGTCGCTGCTGGTTGTAACTTTTGGCGGCCATGTAAAACAACAGCCCAATGCAATCGTTGTCCGTATTGGAAATGGGAATGTGTTCCGGTAACACCTACTAGAAAGCAGTGCAGACCAATTTCATTAAGTCTTACTGTACTTTTGTTAGCGAAATTGGAATTGAACGGAAAGTACAACTAAACGAAACAATATGTTAGTTAGCACGCGTAATGACTCTGCAATGAAGATGCTGGTAATAAGAAGACTGTTAAATAAATGGCGGATCAGATGCATATATATGTACTATCTATATGAGGATAAAACGTGGTTCTTTGGACAAAAAATCTGGAATTCTGGATGTGGAGTGGAAAAGAGGATTACTGCAGTGGTTTCTATTTGTTCAGTCAGATTTCGATTTATAGAGATGAAACACACAAGAAAAAGTCAATGTGAACAATTCTGAAGATTGGACATTAACCTGTGTTGACAACGTGCAATTTTCACTACACCACCATGTGCTACTAGCAAATATTGTAATTGCAATAATATTCAATGAATTTGTTAGGAAGTATTCGCAAGAAGAAGAACTTTTGATAATAGAAGTGTCGAGAGAATGTAAAACAAAGACTATAAAATTCCAGTAAATATATGGCAATAATTTTTGTTTATACAATATGTACTAAGATCATCAAAATGTTTATTTATTATTTATAAACCGTGTTCCTATAGTTACATACCTGGAAATATACACGATACCTGCAACAGGGACTGCGAGGGGGCTTATAATAAAGAGGAAAGGTTAGAAAATTTGGCTAAAATCCCAACAATTAACAATTGCTAATGTAATCGTATTGGCCAGAAATTTCTTTTAAAACTTTCTACATAAAGCAATTTATTTACCGTAAAATCCCGATTATAAGCCCATGGGTTTATAACTTTCAAAGGACTTTTTACTTGGGCTTATAACAGGGGGCTTATAACCGGTGAAGATTTTCTGTTTGAAAACGGAAAGTAGGATGTAAAGAAAAGTCTGATATTTAAGCTACATGTCTACTATTGTAAACTAAATTACAATAAATGATACGTCTATTTGTATGGGTTGAAGAAAAATAAGAAGAAAATACGACAAAAGCTCAATAACAAGCTGTAGAACAATGTTATT